>VYZW01066834.1:22485-51580 GCA_013401315.1 Balaeniceps rex
TTCAGCTGTTGGTATTAGAGAAATTCTTTTGTCCTGCTCTAGTTCTGTGATGCAGAAATCCCTAAATCAGGCTCTCTGTTGTAAAACAAACAAACCCTAAGAATGCTGGTGTAAGCTCAGTCTTGGCTATTTGTATAAACACCTAGACAGTGTTGGGAGCCACTTTCCTTGGTGTGTCAGCCAAATTTTAAAGTGTTGGCTGTTATGCTAACTGAACAAGTATTATGCCAAAGAGCTGGAATGGAGCCCAAATTGGTCATTTTGGCTGCTCCTTTACGAAGGTTTTCTGTATTTATTAAAAGTAAACTTTAGGAGACTGTCCTTTTGCCATGTTTTTCAGTATTGATTATTAGGTCATTTTGCGAGTTACGGGCATGCAGAGCATTGTCGGAATAGGCACAAAGAAAGGTTGTACTAATTATTTTGGTAAAGCGATCTGGAGAATAGTGACTGCCTGCCTTGTAGTTTGGCACTTCTTAACTTTATGCTGATGCTGTGGACAAACTTATGTTCTAAAACATGGTAATATTGTGAGGAGGTGAAAAAGAAACTAGAAGCTGCTTTTCTTCCTCCTGTCTGCCTGCCCCCTCACCAGCTACATACCATGGAATCCAACTTTTAGCAAGGAACTTCTGTCTGCAAGGAGAAGGTGTCAGAAGGCAGCTCAGTGGTAGAGCTGGAAAGAGAATGCTAATGTCTGAAGATACAGCTTAGAATTTTATCTGTGTATGCTTCTGCCTCTCAAAACAGTGTCTTTTTGTTGTTCTAGTATGCATTTTCTGTGAAAGGCTGTAAATGTTGAGAGTACTGTGCAGACCTTAGTTGTTTTGAGGGTCTTTGGTTTTTTTGACAGTGCGATTTGTAGACTAGAACAAGGAAGCATTTTTTGGTTGCAGGGAAGGGAAGCATCAGCCATGGGGATGTGGTGTTAGAATATAATGTAGTCAGACTGCTTCTCAGACAACCGAATTCTGTGTAGGCCATGCTTATCCCGGCTAATTGAAACTAATAAAATGCATTAATAGTTTTCTATAGACCGTGCTTTCAAGAAACAAGTTTCTATAGACAGCTTGCAAGAAACCTCTTATTGCTAAAATGCAGAAGCATCCCAACTATGGGGCAGGGACTTTAAGGGTTCTGCAAAAGCAAATTCTTCCTAGGGATCTGCAAGCTTAAATTAAACAATAGAAAATAAAAGCTAGCATTGCCCAAAATGTTTAAATTCTACTAGTGTCTGCTGGGGAAAAAATAGTGAAAGGAATCTAATACTATTGAATTACTTTTAAAATGTGCTCACTTTTTTTAAACTTGGCTACTGCAGTGTAACTGTTCAAATGTAATCAGAAAAAGTGTAAATTGCATGAAGTTGGTTTGCATCAGCAGATAGTAATGATCAGCAATAGAGAAGATTAAGGCTTTTTTCTCCATGTATACCTTAGTCAACTAATATTTTAGCTTGTGGCGTGTACATTCTTGAATCATAACTATCACCATGAAAAGCAGAAATAAGATACAAACGTTGTTGTGTTACTGGTCCTGAAAATACCTCCACCATATTGACGGGAGAAAGGACTGTATTTTTACTTTGCCTTAGTGGCTGAGATGTGTTTTGATAAGGCTTTTTTCCAGTTGAAGCACAGGGGTGCTAAATGCAAATGTGAATATAGGGGAAGAGCAACAGGAATGTGTATTTTGGAAGTAGTATGTCATATACAGTGAAAGAATTGGGGAAAGGTGGAAGTGAAGATACTGAACTAAATGGTATATAACAGCTCCTATAAATAATGAGGTGCATGTGTCTGTTGGGGAGTATCTGGGGGTTTTGCTCTATTTGGCCACTTTGGATTCTCCAGTTCTTAAACCAGACAAATTTATAATAGGCCCTGAAAGGAAGCAGCTAAATCAGAACAGAGGTGGGGCTGGTGAAAGCTAATGCAGGAGCAAACCAGCTTAGCACGTAGAATAATTGTTGGAGCTTTGGGTGTGCATTTCCTGGAGGTGAGGTGGTCTCCTAGATAGCCACTGCTACAGGAATGTAGGTTGGACCTAACCCTCCTCTGGAAGGGAAGCAGTAAAAAGGGGTGTAGCAGCCAATAATTGAGTTATTGTAGATTTCTGGGAACTTGAGTTTTAGTTTTGGCCTCTAAGTTTGCAATGGTAACATGGCAGAGGGCAAAAATTTAGCACTGTAGCAGATGAGGGTGTTACTGATAGAACTGGAGAGGACTTCCTCAAATAAGAAAGGATTTTCTAGGGTGAGGGTGGAAGGTCCTTTGAAACCAAAATGTTTTGTGTGGGCTTAACAAGTTTTGATAGCTTCACATATTAAAATCAGTTCTCAGACTTGCACATTAAAACCAACTACTAATTACTGCATCTGTTACAGCTATTAAGTTATGGCCTTTCTTGGGTACTTGGCCTTTGGTTGAGATGTGACAGATAAAACACAGCCTAGGATTGCCGATAGCTTGGGACTTGGAGATTATTTTTTTTCTTTCCTTCTCTTTTGAGAGAATTTGGGGAAATGGAAAAAGCTCAAGATTCAGAGATTTTGCTATTCTTATTTTATGATGAGGCTGTTTTCCTGCTCCTATCTCCCTGACTGAGTTAAGGAGGAAGTAGAGAGGGGGAAATGCATGCCCAGTGCTATTATTCCATGGCACTGTAAAATGCCATTTTTATGGCATTTTAACGTATCCTAGAGAAAAAAGCATAGGGATTGTGTCTGTGAAATGAGAAGGTACTGAGGCGTGCTTGCCAGTGAGGGGATTTGAGATCTCTTGCAAATAACTGCAAGAGTTTCGCATGCTGTGCAGCTACCATGAAAAAGGTAAAAAGGATAGCACTGACCGAGACTGGAGTACAGCATAAGTTGGATCTGCTCGCTGGAGAGTAGTGGGAACATTTTTATTCTTTGCTTGTGGAAGATAGCAAAATTAATTTTTGCTTCTAGGCCAGATAAATTCTGCAGCGAAGAGACCAAAAGCACACAAATCTGTATACTTTATTTGTCTTTAGGAGGTATTGAATTTTTGGTCTGAGAACGCAATGAAATTAGTTCGCTGGCAGACTTGAGCAAATACTGTTAAGGAGTTCTGGTCAATCTAGAACTGTTGGATGCTACTTTCATCCCTGTTTGTATGGAAACCTCTGCAGTGGTCTTGAGCTGTGCAGTTTACCTATTTATAGCAGTGCCTCTAGCCTATAACTCAAAGGGCATAGTCCCATTCTAAAGACAGTGGAAACATTATGCATTTCAAATGAGTATTTCTAATTAATAATGAAACGAGCAATGTTTGCAGGTAGAATAGCAGTGCTAGCGTTTGCAGCAGTTACTATGGAGAATGTACCTTCTGACAGCATGCAATAACAACTTGCTTATCTGTGGCTTGGTGGGGGAGCAGGTAGCTTATTGTGTAGTTTGTCTGATACTGTTAAAATGTCAACATACATAGGATGTATAAGCAGAAGTTGACAAATACACTTACTGCTACTTTAAGGGTAAATTTCATCTCTAGCACACTTGGCTTTTGCTTTTTCAGAGAGGAAACTGAAATCAAAGGAAGAGATGGGTGAGCCTATTTCTTGCAGACCCCAATGCTACAGGTATCCCCTATAAGAAGTTGGGAAGATGGAGCTGTTAATCTCTATCTTCTTATGCTGTACTCCCACTATTGGGATAAAGATAGATGTGCAGGAAGCATCTCTCCCTGGGAATTACCAGTAATATTAGTCCATATTTAGCAGTATAAACTACAACTTTAAGGCAGGGCATTGCTTGTGCCTCAGGCTGTAGACATATCCGTGCAAGCCTCATTTTCTTAAAGCTTATATTCACTTGGTTATTGGAAAAAATGACTAGCTTGAGTGCAGATTTAGATGTTGGCTGCAAAACAGACTTCCAGAGGTAGAACTCACCAGGAGTATCAGTTCCTCAAAAGAAGCTTCTTTGGATTCCAAAACTTGCACTTAATGAATCTTACTGGCTTTTAGCATCAAATATTTTTGGTTATTTTTCTTGGAGGATTGACATAGCTGTGAAGTATTATGCTGTTTGAATGAGCTTCAGTGACCTTTCCTTATGCAAAGGAAAAGGTCCCTTCAAAAAAGTAAAGTGCTAGTTTCCAATTAAGTCTGAAATCTTTTCTCTAACTGATGACTTAAAATATATTTTTTCTTATTCTATAAAGCTGCTGCCTTTCCTTTTTGTGGTACTGCAATTTCAAACTACTTTAAAATATTGGGACTTAAGGCAAACAATATATTAAACAAAACCCTTATTGCTTTCATTTCTGAGCTAATGAGGGAGGCTAGAAACCTTAGAAAATAGGAATGAAAACAGATTCTTCTGTAATTAGAGCTTTTGGGGAGCTGGGACTTTTAATTGATATAATAACTAGCATGGGACTTGCAGTAGCGTTGCAGAAGTTAGTTATCTTCTGGAAAAACACTCAACTGTCTACTTCTAAGCTGTTTCAGTGTGCTTAATTACTGATTTGGTAGGGAATTTGACAATCGTGTTTCAGATCAGTTTATGTACATAATTATAGAAGGTTTGTTCTTCTCTGCAGAGTATTTTCAAGTACAAATATGAATTATAGCTGCACATGTAGATTATGGCTCCCTTATGCAGCTACTATGACAACCTTGATAACTGGCTAGGAGAGATCTATTCTTTGTCTTGAGCCTTGAAGCGGTATTCATTTCCACACTATTTACATTGCAGTGTCTCCCTGACTCAGTTACAGCTGTTTCAACTTAAACACAAGCCTGTTGCTATAGAGATGATGTACTGCATAGAAATAGGTCATGTTTGTGCCGTTTTCAGTGCACCGATAAAAAGGAGAAGCAGGGCTGCAGACTGGCGAAGGTGAACAGGGAGCGTGCACTTGCCGAAGGGCTTTTCCTTGCATTTGGAAAATGGCTTTAAAATCAAGTGGGACCGCTGCGTGGCTCCAGCTTGTTTCAAACTGCCCCTCGTGGTGTGGTGTGTTCGGAATCTGACTGCAAAGCTGCATCAGAGCCGGGCTAGGCTTTGTCTCTGCCCTCTGCTGATTTCCCTCTGACCCAGAGCAGGACTTCACGAAGGTAGTGACAGCAGCCAGCCAAAACGCTGCGTGGGTAAGCATCAGCTTGGAGCTGGGCTGTGCTAATGCAGCAGCCCAGAATAGCTGCTGCTCGCTGATGTCTGGGATTGCTGAATCACGATCCCAATGCTCGGCTGATCTGTTCATGCCCGTGGTCTGCTCCTGCAGGCAGGTGTAGGTTAATGTTACCTGTGTACTGGCAGTGCCTGGCTGGCAGAGCGGACTCCCGTACTGCGGAGGGAAGGAGGTGCTGTAATGATATGTGCTTGGGAGTGGCGTGTGGAAGGTGGGAGAGAGATCACTGCCCTGAACCTTAGCGAGGGAAGACGTTTTTGAGGGTTGTTGGGAAGGTATGCTAATGCTATTTAGAAAAATAGGCGTAAAGCTACTTGTGCCCAGAACCCCACCTAATGTGTTTTCTTTGTGGTTTCTGAGGGGGAAAATGACAGTGGCCCATCTGTTACACAGTAATTATTTTTATTTCTTAAACTCCCTGCCCTACTAAAAATGTTCTATTTTCTGTCTGCCTCTTCAGTAGTTCATTAATCAGCTGTTCAGGGTTTAGGATATAGCTTAGAGGAGGAAAAACTGACAGAGATTTATGTGTATCTGCCTTACATAGATAAAATAAAACCTCATCCAAAAATTATATTCTTTACTGAATAACTAATTTTTTCTTGTGCCCTACCAATGCTAGCAATGAGGATGTCCAGACCACTGGGTATATTTCCCAGAGACAAAGCTTCATAACTTCCCGGCTACGCACACATTGCTTTTGCAGCCAAGAGGATGCTTTTGCAAATTAAAGATGTACAGTGCTTAACACAATCTGATTCAAACAAATGGTAACCTGTTAAGTCAGCTTCTGAAACTGAAATGTGCGTATCTTTCTTTAAGAACCCACCGCTTAATAAATGATTTGTGTTTTCCGGACTTAGACTACTTTTTCACTCAGAAAATCTCTTTTCACATAGTTGATTCCTAAATTGCTAAAGTTCTTACTCTGCAATAACTTTTGCTTCTTCCAGATGTTTATCTTGACCTACTGTATGCAGGCCTTATTATATTAAAATAGCATTAAAATGCTGTAGCACATCAAAAACAAGATGTTTGGTGCTACATGTCTGGACAACGGTGTGAATTTCTCATCATTTTATGGGCCTGACTTAAGGTTAAAATCTATAGCTTAGTTATTTCAAGTGACTTGCTGCATGTTAGAAATGGAATTAGAGCCAAGATTAGCTACTCGGTTGAGTTTCTTTTTGGTAATTCTTCTAATAGATAAATGTGATTTGAATTTAAAATTTGGAGGTAAAGTGGAGGCGGGTGTTTTTTATCTAACATGGCCAGTGCCATGTTAGATGCAAGACCAATACGAATGTTTTCATGGTTATTGGCTGGGTGTTTTGGTTTTTTTTGTGTGTGTGTAAGGGTATTCCCCTGCTGGTTTTGTAGTGCCATTGTGGTGTAATGCTGATGATGAAACTGACTTTCCTGATGTTCCTCCCTTTCATTCTTTCTATGTGTATTTAGGAAGGAATTTTCTTCAAGATAATTGTAAAGTAGTCTAAAAATCTTGAAATCACCAGTTAATGGAGCAATTAAAGTTAGGATATCCCAGCCTACTTTGAAAAGAAAATTGAATACTTAAAACTTTGAATTTTATGCAAGCTGAGAGTGGGAGTATAGGCTTCAGTTCTGCAAATTGCTTCATTTGAGTGGAAAACTTGTAGATCGGAGTTAACCGTTAGTATATCTTCCCAGTATTGTCATATCGTGTTCTCTTTTCTTGACAGTGCTATGAGTTTGTGATAAGCAGAACAGTGAGTTCTTAAAGTTTAATCCTGGAGCAGAGAGCTGGGTAATCCAAGTTTTCAGCTGGATCAGACCAAAAACAACTACTGAGCTTCTCTGCCTCTGAAATGTGCTTTGCTCCCAGAACTGCATTTCCTTATATATCGAGGCAGTCATGTAATGTTTGCAGAGCAGTTATGTTTAACCAATTCTGTTACAAGTGATAGGCTACGCTGTAAAGAGTTAATCAAAATGAGGGAGATATTGTCCTCTAATTTAGTATCTCTTCAAGATCTATTCAGCAGCGTATGCTGCTATTTTTACAAGACAAATCTGCTGCCAGTCTACAGAACACGTTTCAGAGTGAAGCATGAGAACGCTAAGCATTATGAAAGTAACTAAGCTCATTAGTGGCAAGGGAGGGCTTTGCTGTATTAAGTGTGATGTAATATCTCTAATTAGCTCTTCTACTAATTAGATTTAGAGCAATTAAAAGCTTTGAAGACTTCTGAGAAGTTGTTTGAAAGGACTGTAAATTTCAGGTACATGACTTTCTCTTTTGGAAGGAGCATCTTGGTGCATGCTCACTGGTGTCAGTGGCTGACTTAGATTAGTTTCCAATTAATTATTGAAGGCTGTACGTAGTTTATCACTGTTATCACTGTCCTAGTACTATATGTGTAACTTCTCTAAAGATCTGGGTGTTCTGCAAAGACTGGCAGCCATTCAGTTCAGCAGAGCCAGAAACAGAAGACATGCACACATAGTGCTCTCATGCGGAGAGATTATATTTTTCTCGGTTTAAAATAAACCATTTTGATTGAAAGCATCTGCTTTTTCTTTTGCATAACAAAAATGTTTTCCAAAACTAAAGTCTTCTAAAGCCTAAGTCTTTGCAGTGTCCTACAGAGATTTTTATCTAAAACCCAGCAGTTTAATTTACAAAAATGTGTTGTGCTTAAAAGTATCGCGATGAAGTCTTACCCATGATCTTTCAGATTCATGGAGAACCTTTAGCAAATAGTACTGTGTGTCTTCCCTTAAAGAGCTGTAAAATTCTAAGTTTGGATTTCTGTCCTATCTTGAGTATAGATTAAAGGTTAAAGCTCAAAATATACAAGGAATTGGTTAAATCAGACTAGTTTTAAGCCTACTGACTGTAGTATCTGTTTAGCAGCTTGGTCATTCTGAAACTTCAGTGCTATGAGAGTTGAGCTGAGTACCTCTCTGAATGAAGATCACATCTTTGGGTTTGAATGCTCAGTGAGAGAGCTGTAGTTTCTAGTAAGAGATCAAATTCTTCTCATGCTTTTTTGAAAAGGGTGGGGGTCCGATTTGTGGGGAGAATGTCGTTGGCTTTGTTAGATACCGAGCCAGAATTATGTGGTTGGTGTTGTCGATTTATGTGCTTGTCGTGCTAGCGAGATCATAGAGCAGGATCTTTAAGAAATGCCATTACTTTAGTAGTATGCCTGAAGGGTCCTGTTCAGATGGAGAGCACATGGACAGAACATCTCAGTCATCAGCAAGCTGCTGAGAGCATCTTTATTTCTTTTGTATTTAACACTGATGTTTTTTCCTCTTCACTCGCTCTGGAAGAGAGCGCATCAGAAACCCACGGTGGATGGCTTCCCAGCCTGGAGGAGTCCCGCAGCGTGTTTAGGGATTCCAGCGCTCTTGCCTAGAGCTCGCAAAGAGCTGTGGGCTCTTCAGCTGAGCTTAAGCCAACAACTCTCCAGCTTTAGTCCAGGATTGCTATTGGTTTACAGTGAGCTTTTAGGCAAGGTACCCGGATGTATGCTGTAGGCAAACTGTGTGTGATGATGGGAGAAGAGTGAAAAGCTGTCATGGGAGCTGTTATAGCATAGATTGATCAGATGCTTTGAAAATAAGATAAGATGTCTTTGTGTATTAGCCACACTTCTATTTCTTAGGCACTACAGTTTATTTTCCTCCTGAAACGTTCAAATGAGGGATCTGATGTGTAGTTTGGACCAGAGTTTTTTCTTAACTGATGTTTGTCATAGATTTTTTTTTTTTTCCTCACACAGATGTAATTACTTGTTAAATGCTCATCGCTGCTGAAGGATGCAGCTTCCTCCTAGAAGCTGCTGTTAAAATTATTTGACTGGGCAGACGCTCTGACTCCCGAGTACTAGCTTTCAGTGACTTTTACTTTTGGACTTTCCTGTGAAGGGTTTGGTGAGTTAAAGGATAATGCTCTTGGCACAATTCCTACCTGGGTGTATAACACTTTGCAAAGTTGGTTTAGCAGCATGATGAAGAGAAATAAATATTCTACTTCTTCCCTTTGCCATCCCTAGAGCAGGGAAAGCTGAGGGGCAGCAGAAGTTGCTGAAGGTTGTTCTACAGGCCAGTATTAGAGTAGCATCTGGATCTCCTAGGCCTAGGGCTAACCCGCTGGTAGGTTGTTTAACTCCTAAAGCATTGGAGGCTTACTTCAATTTTTGTTCATTATGAAAATTATCTCTGTAATAAGATTATTTTGGAAGCAAGCACTCAGGTTGCTGGAATAAAACCACTACTGATGGTTAGCTTAAATGTTCTTTTTTTGCCTCAATTTTCTGAAAGGACCCATTATTAAGATAAGTATTTCTAACTGAATGTGAATCAGAATAGAATAGTTAAATGTGCTGTGCACTGACCTTCTCAGCTTTGAAGTAAGCTTCATAGAAGAAACCCTTAATGAATGTATTCCAGGAATAATTCCTTGGCATCGCAGAACCAAATTTGGGACTTTTGGTTAGAGAGAAGTACTCGATATCTGCATTGTTACAGAGTATTTTGTCACCTTAATGTTGCTCACCAAACCAACTGAAAAAGGAAAAAAAAAAAAAGGCTTCACTTCTATGGCTCTTCCATCTCCACCTTCTGGAAGCTGATAGCAAATAATTTAATATCGGCTTACTGAGTTAATTAACTGGAAAGCAAGTGTGTTTCAAGATGCATGTTTTGACCCCAGTTAAAGGATGTCATCAGGATTTTGTTTTAGTTATTCCAAAACGCTGCGTCTAGGGAGCAAATAATTGGGATTAAATTCTCTCTAAGCCAAAACTGTCTCTTTTTTAAATCATCTCTGCAGAATGTGTCAGACTGAAGTCAGCCAGGAGGTTAGCTGGTTTAACTGTACTGTGGGCATACCGTTGTAAAAGAATCGAGTAAAACTGTAATGTTCCAGATGACCTCTTCCATCCATTACCAAATGAATTTTCTTGGCATATGTTTTCAGAGGTGAAGAACTATAATTGAGAATTTCTGAGAGGACAGTCTGGTCCACCACAGGTAGTGTGCGAAGGCTGTGCCTTCAAAGAGAATAAACTGTGCCTTGTATCAGACCTGCAGGTGAGAAAATGCAGAAGGGAAGGAGAGACAGCCAGAGGGCAGTACTTCAGAAAAGTGTGCTCAGGATTTGGTCTCCCTCTTGCTTGTTTTTTGGGTGGCATTTTCTTTGTGCTGTTCCATACCTTGGGCCGTTCTCTGGCCAGCAGTATTGTAATGTGGATCAAATTATCATCTTGGTTTGTCAGGGTAGTAGGTCAGTTGGCTGCAGGCAGAGCCACGAGCTGTGAGTGAAAGCTTTGTAGCCTGTTGTCACGTGGTGGTTTTTCACAATAGCCTTTAGCTGGGAATTTAAGTCTTCTTCCCTGGCCGTTCTTGTCCCTTTTCAGGTTGCAGCTGCTCCCTGGTGGTTGCCTGTGAAGGGAGCCAACTGGAAGCACCCCGAGGGTCCTGACTCTAATATCTCCAACAGGTAAGCCATAAATGGCCACTCAATTATAATACACAGTGCTTGTAAATATACCTGTAAACTTGCGCCAGGAACGGAGGTGCAAGAAAGGGTTTTTAGTTAGTAACCTGCTTGCTGCTGCTTCTGCGACTATTTTCATATCTCCTAGTGTGTTGCATGCAATATTCAGTGGTCATATGGTCAATAGCATAGTGGTATTTCAAAAAGGTCTATGAGCACTTTCCACCCAAGGGAAAAGAGACCATACTGAAACATGCTTCAGTGTGTTTTCTGTTCACGTTTATATATCAGCAGTGAAACAGAGTAGATCTTTAGAGGATCAGCAACTTTAGGGCATTCAGTGCAGACCTGGTTTTGGAGAGGAAGACTAAATATAAATAAATAAAAGGAAGACTAAATACTAGCTGCATGCGTGCTCTAGGAGTCCATGTAGCGTGTCCTCCATCTGGGATTTGGAGGCCTATCCTTCTGGCAGCAGATGACTGAAGAGTTTTGTGCTTTTTAATGTATTCTGACTTTGTAGGGTGACTATTGTTGTGACTTTGTTCTCTAGAAGCTCTAAATGCTTTGGAAAACAGTATTTTTCCTTAGCTTATAGTCGGTGCCATGTTTTGCTAGCATGAACCCTGAAACTTGCTGATCCATGTCTTTGTATGATCTCTTTCAGTTCAGAAGTGGAATGAATTTTATGCCTCGAAAATCAAAAGGCTTCATTATTCTCGGGTGCTTTTTATGGATACTGCAGAACTAGCCCTGGGTTGCACATGTTGAAAGCCATTGTTCAGTTATGTACATTACTGTATGCTTACTTGGATGTGACTCTCTTCATTTGGGGCCTCTTATATATTGCAACTCTTTCTTTTGCTAGGCAGGTGTCAGTGAAGTTGGCGCTAGCTGCCTTAATCGACTAGTTAAAGTTTCAAAACTGCTGTTTGAAATAAAGTCAGACTCTCTAGCCTAGATCTAGTAGATGCTGGCATGTTTTTGAGTCCTCTAAGGACAGGGCTATGTTAGTGTAACATCATCTGATGGCTGAACTGCTTAGTAACAAGTCCCTTGTCTGTTCTCCAAGGGCAATGAAAGAATTATCTGAGGCAAAAATAGAGATAATATCAGGAGGCATTGTTAGGGGGAGACAGAGAAATTTAGGTCACAGTCAGCAGATGAGAGTTGGAAACCTGCCATGTAAATCTGGTCTGGTAGAAGTATCTGGTCTGGTAGAAGTATCTGGTCTGGTAGGTGCAAACCTAGCCTAGTACAACTGCTGGTGAACTTGCCACATGGAAGTAGTCTAATGGACCAACAGGCATATGCTGGCTTGTTAAATGAGGCAGGAAAGACAAGTTCTCTGTATCTGTCTTCTGGACCAGTATCCTCAGCTCTTGAAGTATCTTGGTCTATTAGTGGCTTGGATGGGGAGGATCCTTGTGACAAGAATGACTAAGCATTGTTTCTGTCTTTTTCTGGAAAAAGAGACCAGGAATGTAAGGGCAATCCTGGAAGCAAACCAAAGGAAAGATGGGAGCTTTTGTGTAACCTGCGGACTGCTTGAAACACCCAAAGAAAAACACCTTTGTGTTAAATTTCTGCAGTTCGCTGTTTCCTGGATTGGGTACTGCAAAAGATGATGTTGCTAAGAGTAAGGACTCTTTCTCATCTTATCTCTCCCTCAAAAGGCCCACAGCTGACAGCAAAGAAGGAACCTGCAGCAAAGAGAAGAGTGCACAGGGAAGTGAAGAGCATTTGCCATTAAATTACAATGTAAATTTTCCTATTGAGAATCTTGGCTTCTTGTTAAGATACTGTTAAACTAGCCTAGCAAGGAGCAGTAGTGCTGCAGGCTTTTGGTGTCTTCCTTTGGGTCTCTGAGCACCTACCTTTCCACAGAAGCCAGTGTATCGATAGTTCTTCACTGGCTCCTGGGTGCAGCAGGTTTCTGAGGTGAGACCATGAGAAAGCACAAGCTACAAATGTCTTTGTTAACTGTATAGAGCTGTACATAAAAGCATGATCAGACAAACAGAACTTAATTTTTTCCTCTTCCTTGTTTTTCCTCTGTTGGCTGCATTACCCATCCAGCATCTACTAATAGCTTGCTGTCTTTCTTTAAATAGCTTCTTTTCTGTAAAAGTAATATGATACCTTGTCCAGTTGTGGCCTCACAGTCCGTTGTGGCCAACCCTTTTAAGAGTTTCATGAAATGCCTGTGCTGTATAGCTGTGAGATTGCCTAGTTCTGCTGATGATCTTGTCCTATTTATTTTGTTTCCCAGAATGGATCATCCAGTTCTTCATGTTTCCTGGAATGATGCTGTGGCTTTCTGCACATGGGCAGGGAAACGATTACCAACTGAGGCTGAATGGGAATACAGCTGTCGAGGGGGCCTTGAAAATAGGTACCTGTCACAAGTGTGTCCCTGATAAATGTTTAAAACTGGTACTTACAAGATAGGGAAGAGTTGTGTGGGTTTTTATTATCCTCAATGTCTTTTTCTTGTGTAGTATGCACATCTGTGGTAAATGTAACATTGACTTATTCTGAACAGATTCCTTTAGGTAAGTGAATTTCCCTAAATACCTAAATGATATATTGTAATCTGAACTCTATGATGAGAGGAGAATGCAGAGAGGCCAAGAGAGGAGGAGATGTGACAAAATGCCGAGACACAGGACTGCTGCTGTTGCAGGAGATGAAAGGTATAGCGAAGGACCTTAGTGCCAAGGCCGAAAGAGTGACAAAAGACCTTAAGAAGTAAATAACTACATCACTGCACAGCAACTGTAGGGCCACTGGATCCACCTGGTATCCGACTGTGGGCTTGGGGAGGAGGGGAAGACAAGGTGAATAACAGGTTTATGTCTTCTCCATCCTGTGTCCTGGATTATGTACTTCACAGGGCAGTGCAAGTGCTGCCTTTCCCTCCTCCGTTTGTGAATCATCCTCGTAGAACCCTTGCTCTCCTTGAAAACCTGCTAGATGTTAGTACAAACGGAGCTGGAAAAGCGTTTGACAACTGTTCTTCTGTGTGTCTTTTAATAGGCTTTTCCCATGGGGCAACAAGCTTCAGCCAAAAGGTCAACATTATGCCAATATCTGGCAGGGAGTGTTCCCAACTAATAACACTGCAGAAGATGGGTACAAAGGAACTGCGCCGGTAAGTGCGTCTCAAAGTGAATTAATCATATGGAAATGAACGTAGTCTTCCTAAAATTGAGGTCTGTGTTCAACACAATGAACCACGGCTGTTCTTCATTCCCGTACTCTTTCACCTTTAGATTTTTAAAGTTACAGTATATTTCACTGCAGGCTTGAGTATTACCAAGGGACACTTTTTAAAAGCTAATTGAAAAGTAAAGATTACTTTCATTTTAACTTTTAGTTCCTCTCAAACTGACCTCTTTTCACCCTTTCCACACAGTTTATAGTCAGATGCTGAAATACTTTCTGCCTGCACTTTTGGCATTACAATTTTTTGCACTCTCATTTTTTGGGTAGTCGTTCCCGAGGCACAAAACTCATGCAATGGTTTAAAAGAAATGAAACTTCCCTTTTTGGAAAGGTTGAGTCTGTCTGGTATGGCAAACAATGGAGTGGAATTTTAAAGGCAATCAAGAATATGAATGAGTTATTAAATGGTAGTTAAAGTAAGTCCAAAAAGTTTCATCAGTAGAGAAGTCTGTATATGCATGAGTTGACAGCCACCCTTGCTTTTCTTTGATGGGAAGGGGAATCTGGAAATTGTAAGCATGGGCATGGAGGTCAGGTCACTAATACTATGTGTAGGTCTGTGTCTGTTGGTCAAACAGTGCCTCTCTTTAGAGGATCAATATCCAAAACCAATGAGAAGATGCTGCGTGCCATAGGGGGAATGTGGTGCTGAGAACATTGAGGATGATAATAGTTCATTCTTTCATTCTGTTTTATTTAAATGGAGTATGTAAAAGTGTTACAGTTCTGCCCTGCTAATTTGGCGTCTGCTTTTGAGATATGAAGGCAGAAGCTCCTAGTAAAGACAAATTCACCTTCAGCAGACTAGTTTTCAGGATCAAAAACCTTATTTCATGTTGAGTGGTTTACAGAACTGGCACTTATGTTCCATATCTTGTATAGGTCACTGCATTTCCTCCCAATGGATACGGCTTGTACAACATGGTAGGAAATGCCTGGGAATGGACGTCTGACTGGTGGGCTGTTCATCACTCGACAGATGAAGTTCACAACCCTGTAAGTATTTTACTGGCATCACATGAAGTACAGAATTCCCTCTTGCTACTCTGATCTCATTGCTGTTTCAAAACCTACTGTTCTTTGCTCCTTTCTGCTGTGTCTGGGGTGGGATGGGCTGTGTTCTGGTGAATTAGGAAGTATCACGCCACAAGTCATCAACACTGGAATTGTAGTGCTGTAGTGCAATATTTTTTTTTTTTGTTGGACAGGCCTCCACAACTGGCTAGCAGTCGAATACTTCCAAACTGGCATCATATTACATAAATCAGGAATTTGCCAGTGCAATGGAATTACCTTCAAAGGAAAAAGCAAGCTTTTTGTTTGTTTATGTTGCTACAAGGTATACTATTCCCCCCCCCCGGTAGAGAACAAACCATCGCGAGTTACCTTTATGGCTTCTACTAGCTCGTTTAAAACTCAGCATGTAACATGAAGTTTATGGGGAGAAGTAGCTTACCAGGCTTTGAGAGGTTAATCTTTGGTTTTCTTTGTGGCAGGCAGAGAAAGAGGTCCTGTAGGGTAAGCTTTGTATGTGCGGTTTCTCATGCAGTATCTTTCAGCAGATGCAAGTTCTAGTATTACATCTCCTTCTCTCTCATTTATCCAGGATGACTAAATCCGAGAAATGCGCTGCTCTGCTCTCACAGAGCTTGTTTTGTTCAGACACCGTTATCTGTAGTGAGAAAACTAATTAAACCTCACAGGGCAGGAGCCTCTGTTTGCTGCAGGATTTGAGTCTCCCTATGCTGTGGTCTCTTACGATATGTGTAGTCTCTCTTTGGTGTGCCAGATGTAATTGGAGGCCTTTCTGGGAAGTCAGCAGTTGGACGTAACTTGAGGAACTTGCTAAACTTTTTTTGCTGTTCTGTAGATTGCAGAGGTTGACATCCTGCTGTTCTTCTAGGAGGATGTGTCTAGCGAGAGAAATCAGACTCATCTTGTGGTCTAGATTGCTCTAGATCTGTACTAGCAGTTCCATCACACTGACAGAGCATGTGGAGACCTCCTAACCCATACCAATCACATTGACCAATTTCAAGTTAGTTGTGTCCCAGTAAGATACCATGGGTCTCTCTAGTGACTTCAGCTATGTATCGGACAGTGCGCTACATACATCCTCCCAAGTAACTGAAATGCTTGGGACTGTAGCTTTTTTTCCTTGTTTGATTTAGAATAGGATGGACTATTCTCTAATTTCTGTTGGGAGGCAGTCTTAGTGGCCTAGCAATGGCTAAAGAACCTCCTTTTGCTTTGGGACCATGGCCGTGTCATATCTCCATCTGCTACCTTTCTCACGTGCTGCACAAATTCATATGATGTGATTTGAATATTTCACAGTAGTCAAAATTTTCTGCCAGTTTCTGTAATTCGGCAATGATGGAAAGCTGTATTGCATGAATTGTCTCTTGGACATATAAACACACCTGTCTTTTTCCAACATTGACTCATGGGTTGCTACATGTACAGCTGGAATTTATGTGGAACTTACACTTAGCATTCAGACTGATTCTGTAGAATTTTTTTTCCTGTTTGCATACTGATTGATTAGGAAAGAAACATCTGTTGTCTTGCAATTCTGTTTCTATTCTGGTGGGTGTTTTATATGCAACTAAGGATAATTTTTTTTTTGTACCTTATGAATGGAAACAAGGCCAGTTTAAGAGCAACATTTCTAAAGACGAAGTGTTGAGTAGCTAGCAGAATGTAAATTTGGATGAAAGTGAAGAACAATAAAACTAGCAAACTTTCCCATGTCAGAGTAGGTGATTGCAGCCTGGTAAGTCGGGGGAGGAGGAGGAGAGTGAGCAAGGCTGAGCTTTCCGTTCCAGACTGTGTGGTCACGCACCATGGTTGTGCCAGGGAAACTTCTGCTTTACTCCTCTCGCTGCTGAAGCTTCACCTCTGTGCCTGGAACCAGCGCACCATGGTCTGCATACGCTGCTTTGGGGGGAATTGGGGCAGGGGGAAGGTCCCCTTGCCCATCCGCACCCTTTCAGAGACAAACAGCATCTGTGTCCCTGGGAAAGAAGGCAGGTCTGGCAGTTTGTAGCATACTGCAGCTGATCTTGGGTCTATTGCACCTAGATACGTTCTAGAGTTTTTTGTCTGTAGGTTAGCGTAAGGTAATGTGCGTAATTTGTTTAAACAGGTATCTCTTAAAGGCTCTGTGTCGTCACTGGCAAAGTCTTAGAGCTTTTTTTCGTGTAAGATGACTGGCTTTTGTAGGTGAAAGGCATGAAACAACTAATTTATGTGGAAGTTACTGTGGTAATACTGGAAAGAACCTCCTGGAGTCTTCATGCAAACTGTAGCTTTCAGCTAACCCATTCCCTGCCATTGGTGCTAGTTAACTTCATCTTATTTTGTTTCATAAAGAAAAACAGATTTCTCTGCCAATGTCAGCCTTCCCAACTTGTCCAAGCTGCACAAAATCCAGCTAGCTAGAATCGTGGTATTTTGCTGAACTACAGCTACTCGGATATGATGCTTGGAAAAAAAAATCCTTTTCGAGACGCTTTTGTGTTCGTAATGTCAATGCAGCAGTGCTTTGGTGGTCAATTAAGGTGATGGTGAGAAACAAGTGTGGTGTGACTTGTGCTCTCTGTTAAACTTAAGTGGCTATGAGTTTGCTTAGGTTTTTAAATTTGGCACAAACATTTTGCAGACACTTCAGAAAGTTTTTAAAAATTAGGTGCTAACAGTGATGCTTTTAGGGTTGTTTTTTTTTCAGTTGGAAACTAGTTGTCAGAATCTAGTGTCTGAGGCAGAGCACTTCAAAGTGAATTCCAAAGGTTTTTTTCTGATTGAATGGATAAGGAAACTGAATCTCATAATGTGAAAAGCTGTCCCAAAATAGCCAGGCTGCAGTATCTTCTGAGACATTAAAAATGATTAGCACCATATCTATCAGAGCCAATCTCTTAAGTCTCTCCAGAGTACAAGTCAGCGTAACCTATATATAGGATGTGTTCTTTCTGCCTAAAAGACGAGGAATTCTTCTAGAGGGTCAGAGCTTAGTGAAAGTTTTTTAACACATTTAGTGTAACATCTGAAAACTTCAAAGCAGTTTTCTAGTACTGGAGAGATTTGGGGTATACTGTGGATTGGTTAAAAGGAATGTATGGAATTTTGCACATGGATTTTTTTTTTTTTTATTTTTTCCCATAATTGATTGGCTTGCATTCACAAATAATTACCAAGAGCAAAAATAAACTGGGACACCTGAAAGTGCTTTGTAAGTTGTTTGTTACTTTTTAAGGTATTGGATTTAAATTATGCTCTAAAAATGGAACAAACCATGTTCTTCCTCTTCTTTGCCAGGTATAGGACCTGTGTAGGTAAGTATTGAAGCCAAGTAAACAAACTTGGAAGATTTTTATGCAGCTCAGGACGCATATAGAATGTAGAGCTTGGTACGGTGTCCTTGAAATGATAAGCCATGAAGTGCCAGGAACACTGGACACTATTAGCAATAGTGGGGTTTTGGGGATGCAGCCAGAACTTTCAAGTGAGTGGCATTGAAAGGCATCATAGTACGTTATGGATGTAACTTTTAAGAGCAGAGCACTAGTATAACTGGAGATTTGTTTGTACAGACCTTTCTTTAAGAATTTAGCCACTTCTACAACTAAAAGTCTCCTCAACTACTCTGGTCCAGACACTTCTTTGTAAAGTAGCAGTGGCTTGTTCAAAATGTAAGGAGCAAGTGGCTTTTACTTTGAATTCTACTTCTCACCAGTTTGTGTGGTGAGCTGCAAATGTCCCTGTTCATTTTTGACTTAAGCAAATGAAAGTCTCCCCACTTCACCAGCATACGGGATCAGCGGAGATTAGTGTGCTGTACTTAGACTAGCTGTGAAAGCAAAGACACAATATTTGGAGGGGTTTTAAGTAACAAATGGTATATAGTGAATGATCTTACTTGTCAGTGAACGGTTCCTCGATTTTGTGTGAGATAATGGGCTTGTTACTCTCCCAGAAAAAAATGGGAAGTGTCCAAGCAAGTAACATTCACTTAGTGCAGCAGGGTAGTCCAGTGGAAATCTCATCTATCGGGAATCCAAAACGAACCCGAATAAGCCAAATCTAAAATAGCTGTCTGTGGAAAACTCTTACACGTGGAAATGGAAATAACTTCTAAATTTTCTGAATTTCAAGTGGAATAGTGTGTCTCAATTGTGACCTGTTCTTCTAATGTCCTCTCACCCCTCAGCACAGTTCTTGTCCGTGTTCTGTGTTCTCTAACCACTAAAAGCCTTTCTAAACAGAACTGTGTCGTGCATTTCGATTTCGGGTGCCAGACTGTTATCTACCACGGCTGTTTTCAAGTACACATTGTGCATTCTGGGGACGCTTTGTTAAGGGGTTCTTTACCTGAGTGAGTGCCAGGAGGTCAAGGAGCTAGCTGTTGTGCTGCTGTTCTCTGAAATTCTTTTGCTTGCACTTGAAGACATCTTGGAGTCACACAGAATGGGGCCACATAGAAGTATAAAGACGGTCTTGCAGCATGTCTTAATTATGTAGGTGAAGTGGGTTTTGTGTGGCCAAACTCCGTTTGGAGGGAATTATAAAATCCACTTGAGAAAATGTAAAACTGATACTTCAACTGCTCTGGTGCTGGCAGTGGGTGAAAAGCCAGAGCACTGCTGTTGTTGAAAATAAGTGCTTCTGGGCTGATTTTTCTCATGAGTGGAAAAAATCCACAGTTTAAGACAAACTCACAAGAAATGTTTCTTTAGTACATCTTGCGGCTACTATTTGGTGCACAAGGGCAGGACTAGGAAGCACCAGGGTTGTTTGGGGTTTTTTGTTTGGAAAATGTAAATGATCATTTGGCAGACATTAGCCAAGTGTGTGTGAGATCAATCAAACCACAATCCCTTCATGGGGCCACTTTAATTGTGGTGACTTCTGGCTCAGGTTTTTTATATACAGTGCATAGTTTCTTATGACCTGCAGTTCTCTCTTTGAAAACTGATTTAGTTCAAAACAGAGTGGCTGTGTAGCTGACTGTGCATCGAAAATTATGGTGCAACTTCAGAAAGCATTTGTTTGATGTAATGAAAGAAATACAACTTTCTTTTTAATTAAAAAAAAAAAGCTTCTATGATGTATTAATAACTCTATAAAGAATAATCCTGCTTATAAGCTTTGGTAATTGACTGCACAGGCACTTGTAATTATGCAATCAGGCTATAATATGTCTGTTACGACATTATACTACAAAATAAACTTGCCAATATACAGTAAATTCTGTTCTTTAAATCTGGGATCAAAGTCTGGACAGCTCTGGCTCTTTACATATGGACAGCAAATGTCCTTCCACTTCAGTACCAGGCGGTGCACTTCTCCAGGTAATAGCATAAAACAATATTGTTTAAAATAAGCAAGTCTTTGTTCCATCAATCAAATGTGACCTTAATTGCCATGCTCTGATTAGTTTTTCTTATGGGTAAGCACAATCAAAGCAGGTTTCTTTTATCTATAAGGAAGATATAAGCATGAGCAAATACTACCATTGCAGGCTTTCTCCTTTTTTAATTATAAGAAATACGTGATATTGAGCTGTAGCATTGTCTGGCCAAAGTTAGATAACGTTTGTACACTCTTACTCTACCAAGTACGTTAAATGCGTGCATTATTCTAGAAAAGCTATCGACTGGGGGGAATCTTGGCTTTTCAGGATGCCATACCTGAAGTCTGTGTAGTTCTGTGTAAGACAAAGCAGTGAAGTTTTTTGGGGTTTGGGTAGTTTTTTTTCCAATACTCTCTAAGCAGCCAGTGCTCAGACAGGAATGAGTTTACATTTCTACCTCTGCAGATGTAAGGACTGCTAATGCTCTTTGTAAAACAAGAGGAAGTTTGTGCAAGTGATGTAGGTGGGAGAAAGGCCACCCCAGGAAAAGGACTCTGGTCAGAAGGGCATGCATGGAACTCTTGTGTACAGTGTCCGAAGCAGGGTGTCGCTGGTAAGGACATCAGGCTCTTAGCACCTTTCAAGAAATTGAAATCTCTTATTCCAGTTTATCTACAGGGACTCGGCTTCTTCCATTCCCAGCCCCAAACTGAGCTAAAGGGTCTTTGTTTTGGATAACAGAGAGAGTTCACACTACAGGTAGACCAAGGAGCTGCAGCACCCTTCCACCTACCAGGACAAAATCATTCAACTTCATATGCTAAGAGAGTAGAGTCCAGGTGGCTTCTTCCTGCATGTGACATGTTTGAGGTTTCTTCAGTAAGGCTGGGGTAGAGAAAGGAATATAAAAATAAGACATTAGGCAGTACGGGGGAAGGACAGCTGCTGGCCCTCAGCTGTGAGCTTATTGGGAGCTGTAGTAAAGGGCTCCTGAAGTAAAGGAATGCAAATACGGCCCTGGGCTGCTGGGATGCTGCCAGATCATCTGGGGAATTGGAAGCCCTCGGTGCCCAGCGCTAAGCAGGGGGCTTGCACAGGATGCAAAAGCAAACCATTAGAGAAAGGAAGCGCAATGCTTGATTCCAACACCGCATTCTCCTTGGGAAGACAAACTTGTGATACAAAGGTACAAAACATTGTAAATGGGGATGCTCATCAGTCTGGAATAAGAATGTCTTTTTCACTTAGTTTTGGTTGTTTTCAGATCAGCTGCCATGGCTTTGCTGGGGACCTGCGTGATACGTGGTGCCTTTTATAGAGAAGCTGAGCTACGTATAACTGAAAGCATAATCGCTGCCTGCTATGTTCAACATTATGGTTCCAATTTTAACCCCACAGTAGCCTTCAAATGAGGAGCTAACAAACGTTAGCTGGATTTTTAACAGTGGGAAGGAGAACTGAGTTCACTGTGCCCTACCTTTGAGGATCTGTGGCTCTTTTTTAACCTCCCTTAATTTGAGTGCAGTCACAAGCTGAGGAAGGTATCAATGTAGTTGATCTCTTGCATGCAGTTACTTGTGTGTTTTATTTTGTGCATATGTAAGTAGCTGGATACAACTACAGGGAAATCTGGTTATCCCAACTTTTAGCATTTCCTTTGCTAAACTGCAGAGCAAAACAGGGAAATATCAACAGCAAGAGAATTAAATGTAGCCCGCAGACAGTTGTCAAACAGGCAGTGATTGTTTCTCCAACTAATGTCTAGTGATTTTTCTGCTTTTCCAAGGACTTTGCCAGTTGTTTTATGATAAAGTCTTTACCTGCGGTGATTTTAAAGAATTATCTATCAAGAGGATAATGTTTGGTAATAGAATAGATGACTGGGGAATACTGTATCGGATTTTTGCAGGTGTAAAGTGTTTCAGTGCTGTAATCCTGCTTCAGAGGCTGGGGGGGGCATTCAATTTCACTTGGGTTTTTGTTGCTAAATAACCTTTGCTCAAGTTTTGCCTGGCAGAAGATATTTGTAATCAATAAAAAGACCTTATGCAATTACCACTTTCTTTGGTTCACATGCTTCTTCAGTGTATGTTATCTGTATAATTGCTGAACCATACAATAGTCTTATGGCTAGACAAGCCTTCTAATCCTAAATTAGCATGCCCCTCCTAGTTTATAAAAGTTACTTTGGAGCTAATAGCAGAGATTGCTGCTCTGTATTTGCATTACAGTTTTTAATGGGAAATCCTGCTCAACAGCTCCATTGTTCTCTGTTTTGTCTTGTTCTCATGTAGCTTTTTTTTAGGTCAGTTTTATTCTGGCTGGCTCTACCCTGTCTTCCCTTAAAATGAGATTAACAGGCTGTTCGAGTCGATTGTGCTTGTCAGTGGCTTATCTTAGAGGGGGGCTCAGTGCATCTACATGCAAGTTTTGTGAAGACAATTTCCAGAGACGTTGGAAAGGAACAAGCCTGTCCCAAGGAGGAGCACCCTGGCTCGGAAACAAGCGGACACTGCCTGTGGGAGGGGTTTTCCTTGAGTATTTGTAGGGTATTAAATGCAGTGGTATAGCTTCTGTAGTCCTAGCATCAACTTTCAGGGTTTTCTTACAGTCCCCATGATTTATATTCAGTGTTACAAATGCTTGTCTTGGGTTGATTCTTCTAGAACTTCACCTCTGGTGGTGCAGGAGCTGGGTGGGAGACAACTATGCCCCTTGGTACAGGCTATGACAGCGTAGTGACCAGGTGTAACCAAACCGGTCAAATCGGTGGACACTGAGAAAAGCTGGAGGGGTGTATTCCCTGTGAAATCCCCTCTTTAGGAACTTGCTTCTTCAAGGGAAATTATTCTGGGATTCAGGAGATACTACCCAAGTGAAGTTGTTCTTTGGCGACTGCATTTATATTGGTCAAGGTGGTGTTCCTAAGGCTTTGCAGAAAGCACAGCACCCTTCGGATACTTCCAGGATAAATGGCTGGCTGCTGGACGGGAGGAGACAAAGTAATTGGCAGAACTTCTTTTTCAGCAGTTGTCTGTTTTTAACCTGTTATGGTACTTTTTTTTATGGTACTATTTTGTATCATTTACATACTCTGTAGCAATGAATTCTTTCTTCCTAACTGCTAAAAACTGGGCTGATTACTTTCTTGTAACCTATATTTATTGATAAAGGTAATGGTCTTAGCAGAAAGTGCAGGGATTTGGAGAACATTATAGCTCTTCTTTTTCCTCCTGTATTCCACAAATTCTTCTGATAAGGTTTTGTCTAGAAATACAGGCTTCATTTATATACCCTACCAACCAGTGAAGAAACAAAAGCTTGTACCTCGAGTTAAGTGAAATATTCTTTATTGGAGGCTTGTACATTATAAGAAAACGTTTTTGTTGCATGCTAGTGTAACATGTACAGAAATAGAAATACATGCAAACCTTACAACTTTGAGAGGATTCTTAGTGGATTCTTTTAGGCTAGGCTTGCCAGTTAACTAATAAAACACAATTTATTTTCTTGATCTTGTTTGTCACTTCTATAACACAGATATTTTTGAGGCTTCTTCCTAAAAGTGGTTTCTCAATGCATGGGGAGTGTAGAAAGCATGTAAGAATATTTGGTATCAACAGTGGAAACATGAAGTATAGCAGTAGTCTCTAAGCATTAGATGAGCGCAGTAGTAACTTTCACAGCTAAAAGGAATGAAGTGGGAGAATTGCTCACCTGCGTAATAAATATGCATCAAAGCAAGCAAACGAGCGTGTTCTCAAGGAAGCCCAGCTTTCTCCTTGAACTGTGAAGCCATCCTTTGGAGTTGGAATTGAAAAAGAAGAGCGAAAGAACCTCATTAAATCAATTCTAGGGCCAATTTCATAAGCACTTCAAATAAATCACATACATTACACTGCAAATGTACACGCAATTAGAAAATTGTTGCTCCTAAGCTCAGTGCTTTTTGCAGACCTCTTTAGCTGTCATGATCCCACATAATAACAAATTTAGTACATAGTGACTGGGAGGTGATACAGAATGTCATGCTGCACAGTTGCTAACTTGTCTTTCAGGCTTGATTTTGGGCTGGAAAGAGAATAAGCAGCAAACACTGGGCATTACAGCCCCTCATCGCAACTGGCCGCTGAAGAGCGTAACTGCATTTAGAAAAGTGGGAGTTCTGTGCGCTCCTTTTGGAGGCTCGTGGCTTTGCATATGCTTGTTTCATAGCAGTGGAACCGAGGAGAATCACAGATTTCGCTACATGTGCGAAAACTTCCTCATCTCTCATTAGGAAAACTCTGAAACTACAGAAATTGACCTGTTTTCAAAGATCAGTACTCTCTCGTGATTGCCACTGTGCTTTTTACAGTGTATTATCAGCCGCTTTACAGAAACAAAGCGCGAGGCACTCTTGGCCAGTGGGCAGTGACTCCAATGTTAAATATTTGCAGCAGCGGGGAGGGAGGACGATTACTCTTGCCTGTCTGCAAGTCTTTTACAACATAATTATTTTAAGCTTTCTGGTTCAGACAGAGGCAGCTGAAATTTGTTTACTTTGAATATTTATGGCTTCCCCTTATCCATCTCCCTATTCTTCCAGCTTTTTACCTTTACCCTGTAACTGGCGATTGTTCTTCCTTCAGTAGTAACCAGTGTGCTCTCCTCCACAGAAAGGGCCCTCATCGGGGACGGACAGAGTGAAGAAGGGTGGGTCCTATATGTGCCATAAGGTAATGTGAAAAGCCCTGTGGTGCTTTCATATTGATCTTTCCTCCAAAAGTACCTGACTTGACAAAGAAATGATCTTCTGACAGAGTTTCCTGGCAGCCTGGATGCTTATTAAGGGGTTTAATGCAATTTAAGGAAGAACAATACCTAATGGTCTTAAGGAGTTCTTTCTTGTTAGCTTGGAATGAAAACAAACGGCTTTACCTAGTATGGTTTTTTTGGATGTAGAAGTTAAAATTGATGTATGCCTCTAATGCTATTTTCATTATAGTGCTTGAGTGATACTTGAAAGAGTAGAAAGTATGGATGGGACTTTTTTTTTAGTTTTAGAATGACTCTCGATCTAGAACGGATATCAGGTGTTTGCAGAAAGATTGCTGGGAGATGAATGTTTTAGCTTAGTTGATAGCAGACTTGAAATTCTTTCTGAAAAGTCTGGTTACCACCACAATGCAATAGCTGTTCATGACACAAATCATGTTTTAAACTCTGTTCACGCTGTGCTGGGAAAAATGCTCGTTGTAGATCTCCTTTTTCATTAAAGCTGTCCTGTTCTTTTTCTCTTTCAAAGCCTGCAGCTGGCAAATCATTCTCATAATTAGATTAAATTTTCTACAGCGAGATCCCATTTTCTACACTGATTTCCTCCTTAGGTGAAATCAATGTCAGATGTTAATTAGCAGTTTTGATTAAATTAACACTGGAATAGACTTCTTCAGTGATGAATAATGTGACCCATTTTAAAGGCTTGTGAAGATTCTAGTCTGTCCTAGTCTCTTTTGTAGGTGATAAAACTAGGCTGTGTATCAAGACAAAAAAACCCACTGAATACTATTAGTACAAGGGCTCTTTAGGTGCCTAAAATTGAACTGTTTAGTAGCTGTGCCCAAACTCCCGAAGGGATCTGGGTTTAAAGGAGGAAAAACTACCCTCTCCTCCCTATTCTGCTCTGTCCCTCCCACCCCCCCCAAAAAAAAGGGGGGAGGGGGAAGAAAAAAAAAAAGTGTTTGCTTTTTAACCCAGCTGTTCCAGAAGTCTGGTTCAGAGCCTGACTACGTGCAGCTGAACCAGCCCGAATGAAAGTGGTGGTTTTTTGTCAGAGGCCAGGAGCCTGGAGCAGGACAGCAACAAAAAGCCTGAGCCAGATCTTTTTAAGTAACAGCAAAATGTGGCAGAACTTGGATGGATTGTACTGGAGTTGCTACATAAACACACGGTCTGCTACGCCAGTACTTTATTAGTGAAATTACCAGTGTGGCTGTCCTTCTTCCGTGCTACGATGGATAACTGCTTCTGGGCAGTCTAACTTCATGTGGCAAACCACTTAAAACTGGTCAGTTCTGCAGTTTGGAAACCACCCTTCCTAATGTCAGGTAATTGAGAATCTGTAGCACCGTGAATAGCACAGGTTTTTCTTTTTTCAAGGAGTGTAAGTATATTAATGTGCACTGAGATATGGCCAAATCTGTACGGCCAGGCAGCATACACAACACGTTACAGACCAGTGTCTATACCCTGCTGTAAAGATGTCTGACTTTGTCCTGTTTAGATTTATTTGGTTGTGTAGAAGTTAACAGCCCCTGCAGCAGTCCTTTTCTGAATCTTTTAAGGTGACATTTTTGATCCAGTTGGTCTATCACAGAAATATCAAATCCTACAAGCACAAGACAAACAACATGGGGAATGAAAGCGCAGAGGTATTTCCCACCATGCACATCAGCGGTGTCAAATATCTGTGTCTGATGGGTATGAGGACAAGGCCTGTGAAATAATCTCTTGCTCCTTTGTCACCTAAAGAAATGAAATGGCAATGATGGTTCCTCCTTTCGTTTTTCAGAGAGGCAGCTGCTGTGTGACTGCAGCCCATTCTGGAAGAGGACAGCATTCAAAGTTGTCTACTAGGAATACCCGAAGTACAATTGAATCATTTTATCAGTGGCTTAATTTTAAATTATAATGTTTTTACAGCCACCACTGCAGATTATATCTTGATTATAAATATCCCTAAAACGCTAGCCATAGGAATACTGGGAAGGAGTTTGCCTCCAGTTATTCCTTTCTTCTTGTTGCATCTCATTCGGTGAAGTGGTTTTCGACAGGTGCCAGCACCTGTCCATTTCCAGTCGTCCCTTAAAATACCGATACACAAATCAAGGCACTGAGATGCTTCCTCTCCCTCTGAGGAGCAGCAGAATGGTCATTTTAGCTTCTTCCAGGAGCAGGATAGATTATTAGTCAACACTTGTTTTACCAGACACTTTGCCATTCAAACTACTTTTTGTATCGGTTGCAACTGCTCTCTGTATACAGCAGGATTTCCCTTATTTCTAACACAGTGATTTTGATCTGTATCAGTTCATTGATCTTTCCAACAGCATTTGAAATATTTTGCTATATTAACCTAACAAACTCTTGCCTAAGGAAGCACAAGCTGTGATATGCTCTAAAGTTGTTGTTTTTTTTTTTTTCCCCCCCCCTTTTTTTCTCTGCCTCTTACTCTCCAGTCCTACTGCTACAGGTATCGCTGTGTGGCCCGTAGTCAGAACACTCCTGACAGCTCTGCTTCAAACCTGGGATTCCGCTGCGCAGCAGACACCTTGCCGGAGCTACCCTGACCAAGTGGGCTGTTGCACTGAGACGTGAAGGGCTGAATTTCACCCAAGGAAGAAGAGATGTGCGTAGTGTCACTTGCTGATGACACAGAATAGAAAAATCTAGTGCTTAAACTTCCTTCTGGGGGAAAAAAAATCCAACGCTACTCAACGTTGCTTGAAGAACCTTCCTGTATCTATCTTTGGGGAAGCTGGCCTGGACTTTTATCCTGACCAAACTTTTTATTGGTGAATTCTGTTGGGTTTAGCGAGAGTATTCTGGAATTAACGAGCACAAAACTGAGCAGAAACATGCTGATTGTGTTTTAAAAGGTTAATTAATACCTCCTTTAGAAAAGATCTTTATTATATACTTTTATTTATGTATAGTTTGAACTTCTACACTCAAATCCAATAAACGAGGACTTTATAAACTTCTAGACAGCTTTAAAAGAAATTTGAAGCAGTTAAGAAATTCTAGACAGTTTAAAAGAAAATTGAAGGAGTTAATAAGAGGTGAGGACTGGAAGACAGACAGCTATGGACACGGGCAGTTAGTGCAGCCCTTGTACTACATTCCTGTTGCAGTGAAAATCAGGTCCAGAAATGTGCTTTTTCTGGTGAGATACTTTCTCCTCTTTAGAAAGTGCCTTCTGCAACTGAGGGATGACAATCCTCAGGGTGATGATGATTAGAAATGATGTACATATTTGAATAAAATTTCAAGCATTTCTTTATGCTGAAGACCTTTATTGATGGGAAAACACTAGCAATTCCCTTTGAATTTCTCTTGGACATGGTGTAGGCTTATTTTGGGGACTTGCAAAATGGCATCATTAGAAACTGACGCTAACAAATGATTCCACTTGAATAAAACATCATTAAAGTGAAACGAAGGCAGACGTAACTACGAGCTCTAAGGCCTAATAAGGCAAATTTTTAAACTTTTTTTTTTTTTTTAAAAGCCCCACTTAAAAGGAGAGGAATTTTAGCAAGGAGGAAGGGAAATGGGAGTAACAAGAGCTACCTCCTTTTGGGATCTGAATGGATTTCAGGCCTTTCACAAAGTGTTTTGCACTGTCACTCACTCTAGGACACGGTATCTGGTCATGATTCTGTGCTAGGCAGTTGTTTGCTCGAAGTGGAGCCCAAACAAGACATTGCCTCTGCAGTGAGCTCTGCCCCAGAATGGCTGTCCTGTCGAATGTGTCGCAGTCAGCTGTGTTGCTGCCCTCTAACAGGCCCCTTTGCTGCCTGTGTGTAAAACAGGGATTGAACTTGGCTGTCTTGTCAGCTGCTGTGAGACCTAACAGTGAAAAATGTGGTGGATTAACAGAAATTTTTGCATTGATGCCAGTCTTTCCCAGCATTGTTGTTCCTGTAGTAAGTCGGGTTTGGGTTTAATACAACCTGGGGTTAATACAAATCCATCACTTGCCAGCTCCTTCTCTACTCGGTGTTTCATGTTGAAAGGAAGATATTGGAGAAGGGCTGAGGAGCCCTTCAACAGCCTCCAGCGGGGGGCAAAGGCAATTATAGCAATCAGGAAAGAAAA
>VYZW01066834.1:51590-118816 GCA_013401315.1 Balaeniceps rex
AAAAAAAAAAAAAAAAAAGTTTCAAGAATACACCACTATGATTTGGCACTCACATAAGCATGATGAAAGCTGTGGTAAATGGTTTGTGTAGGGAAGACTGCCTTACCAGCATTAAATGTTTAATTAAAATCTATGCATTAAAAACATCTACTTTACTAAGAGTAATAGGAAAAGATTCCTTCTAGCTTCATCTTTCTGCAACAAGAAGGAATATACTTTATAAAAGATTTTGCCTAGAGATGGTTTTGGTTTTTATTCTGGAAATAAATCCTTGATAAAAATACACCCAATTCCATCTGCTGGAAAAGTGTCATGACTATTTAAATATAAACGGCTTCATGATGCCACACCATCGGGTATATGTCAGTCAATACTCATTGTGCTGTGGGTGGCACGTGGAGGAAAGTCTTCCTGGTCTTCTGCGGAGATGGTGGAATGTGTCCCATTCCTGCTGCTTTTGTTTGGATAATGGTTACTGTATTTTATTACAGGATCTTTCAATAAACATCCTTGAATTAATCTGATCAATTTCAATGGGGAAGTAAACCTCCAAGCTTGAGTGAGTATTGAATATTGAAATATTGATAATCATTACTGCACTTTGAGAGTAGAAAGGAGGGAGGATAACACAGAACTCACAGGCTTTTCAGCTGTTTGATTGGATTTGTTGTGAAAGAGCACACTGAACTGTGAAGCGGTAGACTGGGACTCAGAAGCTGAAAGGAACCCAAAGCAAAAAGCAACCAGAAATGCAGCAGGTAGAAACAAGGGTCTATTTTCTTTTTTCAGTCCCTTGTAAAAGGATTTTTTTTTTTCTTTTTAGTAGGATTTTGCTCTACACCTCCAGGCAGCTGTACTGCTAAGGCACAGTGGAGTATAAAGCACACGCTCTGTGGAAAAAGGCCATTAACAATTGCCGTGATGGTTTAGAACGTGGTGACAACCTATTATTTCATGTTCTTGCAAGGCCCTTAACATGGCTGGCTGTTTTCAACAGTACAACACTCTCTTGTTCCGTGCTGTGGAAGTTTGTTCTAACCAGGTAATTGATATTCAGTTCACTTGCTAGAAGCAGCATCAGCTGGCCGGGACTGAAAGGGTAGGATTGCACGGAGACAGAAGGCTCGGCTGCGTTCTCTGGTTTAAGGCTGGCCATGCAAGGACTAGATATTGCTAATGGTGTTTGGAGGGTTGTGTTTTGGGTTGGTTTTTTTTGAATCTACATTTCCTTAACTACTCAAAATCACGCCAAGTACATATTCATAACAGGAAGCCAGCAAACAGTGCTGTCATCTTGAAAACCCATCTAATCCTGAGGAATAGGAATACAGATGGTATAAAACTAGTCCTGAAACATTTTCCAGGAGGGAAAGAGGAAGGAGATTGGATCATCCACTCCCAGTCCTGCAGGCTGAAAGTGGCTGGGTGGCTGGCGTAGTGCCCTTTAGGAGGGGAAAACCAAGTAAGACTCCCGATAGGACAAGAGACCTTGCAACCTAAGCTGTGCTCTGGTATCTAGTGCAACGTGCGTTCTGAGTTATGGGATCTGGAAAACTTCTCCAGAAGCAGGCACCCTTAATCAGGCAAGGAATAAAGTTAATGGCCACTCAGCTTGTAAATTACTTTTGACAAGCAGCTGAAATCCTTTGGAAGCTTTCTGTATTGACAGAAGTGATACTTAAAGATTAACCCTAAGAAAAATCACATGGTAATCTTTATCTTAAACCACAGCCGTATGTAAATCTCAACAGAGGTTCTTCATAATGGAAGCATGAAGGTACACATTAAATGGGGAGAAGCTAACACTGAAGTTTATCTAGGAAACATAGGTAAACACAAAGTAAAATTTTGTTTGGCAAGTAGCAAAATAAGGGCAGCAAAATGTCCTTTATCCGTTGTCAGTATCAGGTTAATCTTTCAGGTCCAAATCAAAGTTGTCTTTTTTATTAAAAAAAACCAAAGTTGCTGATGGCCTGCGGAGCAGCCGATTCCCCCCGAGATGCGCTACCGCATGCGTGTATGTTTTATCAAATGTTATGAATACAGTTGAAGATCAAACTGTACAGAACAAATAACCCAGGGGTTTGTGCCGCTGGTGGAGCGCTGGGGCACGACTGTGAAAAGCAGCATTGTCATTTATCTGTCTTGTATACCCAAGTTGGGGGAAATTCAGAACAAACCTATCTGAAGCTTCCTTAATTTGATCGTTCCAGAACGGAAGTGAAGTAACATGAGTTGCAGAACGTACCCCATCTGATAAGCTCTCTTGTGTATCCCTGGTGTAAGGAGACGCTCAGCAAAGCAGCATGTGCTCGTTAGATCTGTACAAGAATGATGAAAAGAGGCAATGACCTTCTCCCTCTGCTGGGAAATGACAGGCCTTGCTCAATACTGTTTGGCTCTGTAGAAATAGTGAAAACAAACCAGTTAGCGGCTGAAAGGAATGCTCACGTATCTGCCAGCTGTTCAACAACATAAAAACACAAGTTTGTTGTTGTTCAGATGTACTTTTCTATTTCCTACTTTAATCCATTTCAGAAGTCAGAATAGCATCATCATACTGCTTTAGACTGCAGAGTCTGAATTTGCTTCCTGAGTGTGTAATAATAGCACTGGAAAGTAACACGGACATGCTGCTTGCTATTACTGCAGAAATCTTATTAGATGAGCCTTGAGCTAGATGTGATTTAAAGAGATGGGATGACTGTATTTCTCAGAGCCTGCAGTGCTGCGCCGTTTACACAGAAGCTAAATGGTAACGAAACTGAACTAGTCACTTAAAACCAGATTTTGGCATGCAGCTAGATGTGACTGGAGATGGAAAACAGGGCAGGGGGGATGGACAAAGTATTCAGGCTAATCCTTCTGGGCAAGTTTTCTGCATCAATAATAGTTAGTTATGTTTTGTGGAGCAAAAAAATTTATAGCAAGTAATTTCCAAAAAAAGATTATTTTAATGGGATTTAAGAAACCTAATGCCCTTCTTGCAAATGTCAACATTCCTTGGTCTTATTCCCTTGTGTAATTTTCAGTGACATTTCTCATTGTTATCACATGCTTTCTGTGTTCCAATGTTCAAGTTCATTCTTTCTGAAAGGTACAGACTGAGAGAGGTCCTTTATCATACAGCAAGCTGTCAGAAGAAATCAATAAAAAAATACCAGGCCTGGCTTAGTAACTGATTTTTGGAACACCTTGAAGCTTCAGTGCTCCCTCGTATCATCCCATCCACCTTGCAAAGAGTCTCTAGGATGTTGTATGAAGTTATTCTCAAAATCTTGTCTTCTAGCTGTTACTCAAAAACACAATCAGAGTTTTATTTAACTGCAATTTAACTATTAGAGAAAATGGTATTTGTTAGGTATGCTGAGGGACTGAAAAGCTATGGAGAGGTCCCGGAACAAGTGTCCCGTGTGGAAAAGAGGGAGCTGTCCCAAGGTAAGAAAGAAGCACATGTGCGGGAACCACAGTAGCAAGGTTTTCTCAATCTGTTATCTTCCTCTAAAGATGATTCTTCTCTATTAGTTATTGGTAAATTATGGAATCTTCCAGAATAATCATATGAAAGTTCTTCTCCAGCAGAAATATCAGCAGCTGCAAAAAGTGCCAGTTTAGGCACCATTGAGTCAACTCGAACTGGCACCATAAATAAATTTGGTTCACAAGAATGATTCAGGAATCTGCCTACATTACCAATGTACGTAGGGTCAACAAACGTCTCCATTATCTGACCACTATGGAGGTGCTCCCTCACCGCTATAATATAGTTTGAATCCTTTGATGTCTGGGCCTGAATTCTTCTACGTGCCTCATTAAAGCCTAAAACTTCACCAGCATATTCACAAACAAACCTTCCTTTAGCTATGAATTCCAGAGTGCGGAGACCCCACCCTTTCTTCTCAGTCTTGAATACCTCTAGTCTGAATTGCAAACCCCTCTGAACAACTCTGTTTTGACAGGATTCACCACACTGGCACATGGCATTGCATTCAAAAACAGGCCGGGCATACTCCTCCTCTTTGTCCGTAGGCCTGAGGCACAAACTGTTGTAATTTTCACCACGGCAAAGACACGAGCACACGTGAACCACACAGGAGCTGGTAAGACAAGAACATCCCGGAAAGGTGATTTCAGTGGGGTCAATGTCTCCGTCTGCTCCAGCCACGCTGTCTGGGCTATACTGTGAAGAGAACAACAGTCAAACCCCTGTCACGTTCAACACTTCTTTCCACAGAGGCTGTCGAATTTTTAAGAAGTCTGTGGCAACAACTGATCTCTGAATGTGGGGAACTGAAATCACGAACACTTCTTTTTCCTGTAAACTTCTTCTAACGACAAGTCTAACTTTTCTAAAATGTTTTAAGGAATGCAAATCAGATATTCCATGTAGACTGAAAAGAATCAATAGTCTGTTAGGGACTGAATTTCTCAAAATAGCGTACTAGCCAGAAAAAAAAATTCTTAGCAGGACAAACACATAAGCTAATTAGATCTAGTTTACTAGAGAAGACTTTTATTTATAGAAATAGCAAAGTATCCTTAAAGTAATTCCCCCCCTTTCAAAATGCTCAATCAGCTACTCACAAGGTTAGCTGATAGCTACTTTAAGTTACAGAATTTCAAAGGCCCATTTTTGTTGAAAATGAAGATACTTTCAATTTATCTCTTCAAAATGTATGCAAACCTGCTCCTAATTCTGTTACAAAGTGACGATGGTGTTGCACTAGCACACCTCTACATATTTAGAAAAAAAGCTGAGCTAACTACTCTATCGTCAGGGTAAAACGTGAGAGAGTATTTGCTTCACCCCAAATTCTACCTGCAGGAACAGATGCAGTTCCGTTCAGACAACCCAAGTTGAAAATCAGGTTCTCAAAATTACACTAATGCCCCCAGCAGGTGAATGATTATAGCACTATGAACTGTTGCAAAATAAAAGCTGATACAAACTTTGCTGGATTTGAAAATCAAAATATAAAGACGGCTACATGTACATTTTTACTTTCTTCTCAGCATTCGGCTTGCAAAGCTTTATTTAGAAACCTGGAGTATGTGCTATTACTAAACATTATATTTCACAGCAGCTTAAGTCTGGTAGCTTCTGGGTGTTGGGAAACATGCCAGTTCATTCAGAAGTTTCTTTTTTTTTGTAAACATTGCTTTCTCAGTCATTGGCTTTACTCAAAACCAAGTTTAATAGTCCCTTATCTGTTCCCACTGTCTCCCATTCACTGTGTACAAGCATTCCTGTTTCTGTAAAATATCAGCACACCATGCAATTTAGGAAGATTAGGGTCTATTTAGATTACATCTTTATTTTTTTGACCCAGGCTTACCAGAAGCTTCATGCTGTTTTCTAAAGACTCTATAACATCGCTGAAGCAAACTCCTAGGCAGTAAGATGTATGAAACGCGTTTGGAACTTGCTACAAGTAATACAGAACACAGCAGAAGCTGGGCTATGCCTGAGAAAGCATGAAAAAAGCTTAAAGTGTCATCCTATATTTCTAGATTATACCTTTCCTCGTACACCACTTCAGACGGCTGTGCAGCGGGAAGCGTCTGCCAAACCTGTCAGATCCTTACTCCCAGTCGGGTTTCAGCCTACGGCCGACGCTAACGCCCCGCAGCGCAAGAGCTTTATTCCTCCTAAAAGACGACGTCTTAACTGTGTGATTAAAATCTACAAAACGCCACATATCGGGAGAAAAACCGTATCTATGTGCAACTGAAGTGCCCGCAACGAGCCCAGTACCGAGGGGCTAGTGGCGCAGGCGTAACGCGCCCCACAGCCCTCCGGCTGAGCGTCCCCCGAGGGGGCGGGGGCCGGCGGTGCCCCGGGGCAGGCTGCCTGAGGGGACGGCGCCAGCAAAGGGGCTCCCTGAGGCGCCCCGGGCCGCGCTGGCCGCTTCTCCCTCCCCGGCTCGGCCCGGCCCCCTGGGCGCGGTGCTCCCCGGTCCGGTCCGGTCCGGTTCCAGAGGCAGCCGCGGCCCCCGGCCCTACCTGAAAGGCCAGTGGGGCCTCCCCGGGCGGCCACAGCCCCACGGCCACCGGCTCCAGCCCGCCGCTCAAGTCCGCCCCGGCCGCCATCGCCCCGGCTCAACCCCGCCCCCTGACCCTGTGGGGATTGGCTATCCGGGCCGGAGCCTCTCTTTGGTTGGGCAGCGGCAGTGACGCGCCGCCGGCGGGCGCGCAAGCGTGGTGGTGACGTAAGCGGCGGCGCTTGAGCGGGAGCAGCAGGTCGCCTGGTGCCGGCGGAGGGCCGCCATCTTGTGGCGCTTTTTCCCTCAGCGAGGCTGGTGTGGTGCCGGGCCGCTCGCTGCGGAGGGGCTGGGCGGCGAAGGGAGCTCCGCGTCGCCGTGCGCCCGTGGGATGGGGCTGCCATTGGCAAGGAGCTGGGAGAAGGCAGTGTGGCTGCCACCGCGGGTCTCTCCCTGCGATGGGGCTGCCCCTCCAGAAATCGGTGCGGATTTGTGTGATGTGCAAGTGCTCATAACCTGAGTAATTTTAAATATTAATTACAAGCTACTGAGTTATTTTAATTCTTCACGTGACTGTAAATCCTTTCTTATTTTGAAGGTACCAGAGTGTGGGTTTTTGGTTGTTTTTTGTTGTGTTTTTTTTTTTTTTCCAAATTCTTCCTGGCTGGTTTATGCTTTTAATTAACCTTACATTTTTTGTTTTTTAAATAAGTTAATGTGTTTTGTAATGTAGGTGAGAAGTCTTGTGTTCAGATTGTACAAGGCGTAGAAATTCTGCCAGGTGTAGCTGGGCAGTGGAGACAGCGGCCACCTCCTTCTGTCTGGGGATGGAAAAAGATGTGGCAGGTTTTGTACCTACAGGAATCCAGAGCAAGGCCCTAATCTTCGCCTTGGCTACTTTGCCAGGAGATAATTCAGTCAAATTAGTTTTCTGGATGAAGGGAGATAGGGACCCATGGAGTCAAGCTCTGGCTTGATCTGGGAGGCCTTGCCAGTACTACATAGGATGTTCTTCTAAAGCAGTCATGACAAAACTGCTTCTGTGCGGCATGATAATGCTGACGAGCAGTCACGATTGGTCTCGCCTCATCTTTTCTCTGTGAACAGCAAACGGAGCTATGGCTAGGAAAAAGGAGTTGGACTCCTGTTCTTTGGACGCTGGTGGTTCCACTAGCTTTTGTATTTGCCCCGTGGGTCAGTTGTTTTGGGGCCTAAGGCTGAGGAAGCTCTTACCATCTTTTTCTCCACCTTTTTCCCTTTCTGTGAACCATGTGTTTTCCTTTTGAAATCAATTATCACACCCAGAAATGAGCTCCTCAGACTTAGGAGACAGAAATCCCCAGAGCATGCTCTGTGCTCCTCCAACAAGGTATTTGTGTCTCTCTTTCCATGCGGTGGTTACCGACGTGACTTTTCCGATCCCTCTTTCTGCAACATCCAGGAAATGGGAAGAGTCTTCACCTATTGTGTCCCCTTCCTCCTGCCTGTGAAGAGAAGCTGAGCAACACCAAGAGAGGTTCAGGTGAGACTGGACGATGAAGACCGTGTTTGTGGGTTGGGCAGTTAATGGGGTTAGCAGAATTGATAGGAAGATGATGAATGGGGTTGTTTGGGGTTGTTTAGGGTTGCACTCAGCCTGTAAGAGAAGGGAAGGTATGGAAGAGGAACTTCTGGGAGGTCAGTGCCTCCCAATATCTGGCCAGTATAATTTTGGGGAAGACTTTGATCAGTTTAAACCTTGAATCAGTGTATGCTGCTGTGAATGTAAAGAAAACAGACCCATAGCATCAGCGCTTCATAACTGAAAGGAATGAAAATGTTGGAAGGCTTTAAATACGCACAGCCTGTCACTCGGTTTGTCCATCCAAGAAGCGGTACAGCTGCTTCCCGTGGATGGCTCTGAGCCCTGCCTTCTTGGGGTTGATGCTTTCATCCTGTGAGCACTCCCCATTGTGGGGAAGGTGGTGGATCAGTTTTATGAGATAGATGCTGAAAAGTTGAGTGATTGCAGGTATTAAAATACACTTTGTTTCTGTAGTTTAGGGCTTTCTGTTACTGTCAAATTGACCTTTAGATCAAGACACACATAATTTGGCTGCTAATCCTTGGTGCCAGATGGAAGTCTTTTCCATTTTTAAATCACAGAAGTAATGAGTCATTACTCTGTAGTAAAAGAAACAGATTGCTTACGTGTGCAGGAGACAGGGTTTTAGAAATCGGCAAAAGGTCATGGAAAATCCAGTGTTTTCCTCCTCCTCCTCCTCCCACTCAGGGCTTCTGTTGTATTGGACTATGAATGTGTTGGACTGTTGAGATGTCCAGGTTGGGTGAAAAATTGATGGAAGCTCATTTTAATTTGTTATGTAAAATTGTTGTTGAAAGAAAGCTTAAAATGGAGCTGAAAGAGTGAACTGTATATGAACTTTGTGATGCTGAACTAAGGCACCTGGTGCAGCTGTGAATTTATTTTGCAACACTCTAGGATGAGACTATGAATAATTTCTCTTTGATACGTGGCGTGCATATAGCTGTTGGTTTTTCTACCTATATAAATAATGCTTTCTGCTCATTAATCATTTTTATGACTGTTCTTTGCAGTTTTTCAGATTTCTTAATATCTATCTGATAATTGGAGTTTGGAAGGTTAGCTGTGCCTGGAGTTCATTTGAGAGCTGTCTTCATCTCGCTTCACTGAATTTTCTTGGCTGATACCGTATATTGTAACAAGGTGGTGGAGCTCGGGGGTGTGTGTGAACCTGTGACTCATCAGGCTGCAAGTAAGGGAGCTGTGCTCAGGAAACTGGGAATAATCCTAGTCTAGAAGAAATTGCATATAAAGCTTCCTGTCTTTTCTTTCTTCAGCTGGGAGCATCGCAAATACTCAGTCAGGTCAGCTGTGGCTTTCTTGACCTGACTTCTGGAAAACTCTCAAGGCCTGAGATTTCACAGCCTCTCTGGGTACCGGTTTCAGGGCTGTACCAGCCTCCCAGTGAGAGTTTTTTCAAAATGTCAAACCTGAACTTCCCTAGCTGCAGTTTTCTGCCTTAATGCCTTATTTATCGCTACTGAGAGCAGTTTGACTCTGTCGTCTTCATAATTACTCTTCATAGTGTTCCTTTAGATTACCCCATAGTGTCCTCCTTGCTGGAATAAACAAGCATATGTCCCTCAAACTTTTCTTATTGGTCATATGCTTAGTCTCCTGACTAAGGTAGCCCTTTGTTGGATCATCTCCAACCTTTCTACGTATCTTTTGAGCTGGAGGGCCCGCAACTGGGCACACCTTGCATTGCTGCCTCATCATGCCAAGCAGAGAGCATTAATGACTTCCCTGGATCTGTGTTCCTCCTTGTGTAGCCTGGCATGAGGTTTGCCTTATTTGCAGCTTGGCTTCCAATTGTAATCCCTGAGGTGGTTCTCAGTGGGATTGCCACTCAGGCAGTTCCCAGTTCACTGGTGTATGGGGATGCTCTGCCCCAGGAATACTCTTGTACTGGTCATCCATTTGTCTGGACCATTGGAGTATTTTCTGTCTCAAGCTTGCCCTAAGTTACATGAGCAAGTTAATAGGCCATGCAAGATGGCTGCTTTAACTCTAAATTCCATAGCGTAAGAAGTTGTTCGCTGCCTGCACCAGAAAGACGTGATCAGAAGGCAGCCTTCTGCTAAAACAGCCTGTTTGAAGGCTCCCTTTGTCTTCCTAGTTTCCTATGGAACCGATTTCTGGAAGAATAAGGTATTTCTTTTAAGTGTTTTATTTTACATTGCCCATGGCTTCTATCTGACTTTGTTCTGAATAGGCTATTCAGATAGTTCTCAGATATTTAAACTTGCTATTTTACTTTAAAAGGAAGTACATCTGTGTGATATACTGGAGATGTTTCCTGCAGGAGACCTGAAGTGCTTCTTAAATTGTGGCATTGAGTGCACAGCCTGAAGGGACTTTAGTCTATCATTCCCAGGTTGAGAGTTTGTTAGCTGCCTTATCCGTGCTCTCTTCAGGTTGCATCTTCTTCCTTCTCTAGTTAATCTTGGATACTTCTTTTTCTTTTTTAATTCCCTTGCTTACAGACTCTTTGTGCTGCTCTTCTTCTCATGTCAGGTTTAAATTTTCCTTTGATTTGACCTTCATTTCTGGATAATCATCTCCATCAGGTTAGTGGGCATGTACTCTCTATCCTTCTGCCAGTCTATTGTGTGTCTATTAGAATATTGATTTACAGAGAGTGAAGTATAAAAAATCAATATCCCATTAAGTGGAGTAGAGTGACAATGTTCTAAGGCTAGTCAAGTTCAAAGACTGGTGTCTAGACACTCAGGTGGTGTTTTTTTCCCCATGTGGTCTTGGCTAGGCAGATGAGATAAAATGTACACATCCTATTAGGGTTTTGTTCACATGCGTTCATGGCTGCAAGACTCATTACAAACAACCAAACTTTAAAAAGTGTTCGTAATGCAAAAAGGTACTTGTGATTTAGTATGACACTTGCAGTTTATTGTTTTTTGGTAGTAAAACAGTGGAATATAGATGTTCTACAGTGTATTTAGGCAGGATATATAGACATGAACAATCTGATATTGCATACCAGTGTCTGCTCTTAAGTGCTCAGAGAATTGCGGAAAGACCATATGTAAGGATTTTTTTTTTCTGGGTTTTTTTTTTTTTTTTTGGTCAGCATGAGATGCCTACCACATACAGGTGATGAATGCGGCTTCCCTGCCTGCCCCCTTGTTCTCTGCACAGTAGTCTGTCATTTGAAGATGGGGAGTCAAAACATACGTATTTTTCTGTTTCCTACTTTTGAACCATTCTCAGACCAGTCTGCAGTTATTTTAAGATGTGCTACTTGTAATTCAGTACTATTCATAAATATCTGACTGACCACAGGTATGATTCCCCTCCATGCACTGGATTGCTGTTACTGTCTTTTAAAAAAGTAATAAAGACGTTAATACTCTCTACTAATTGCTTAGCTAGGAAACTAGGTTTTGTCCATTTACAGCTCAATTCATTTATGCTTTATAGCTTGTAAAGTCCATTAAAGTACTTTATGGGCTGAGAATTTGAAATGATGAGAGACTGCAGTCTTTGCAGCGAGGCTGCTGTGGCGTTGTGCTGTGGAGTTTGGCTGGCATGCTGCCTGCTTTTTGCGAGGCTGAGCTCATTATCTGTGAGTCACACCTGGCCCTCGCTAAGTTTGGAAGCAGGGCTTCTGAGGGTCATTCCTGAGCCTGGGGCTCCCGCCTGGTGAAACCGTCTCCTGCTGTGTGCTAATGAGCTGGCTAAACCTTCCATAAGTAAATGGATGCTGGAATGAAATGTCTGGTAATCATGTTCATAAATCCAAAGAAGGAGAAGTTGAAGATCAGTTTAAGTATGCCTTAGCTCTGCAGGGAAGACTGACCTTGGAAAATGCTGTGTTTGAATAACATAGTTTATCAAAATATCTCCAAGTGCTTTGCAGAGATAGATGAACTTTGTTTCCTTTCTTGTACAGATAACAAAACTGACGCAGAAATGCATGAAATGAGTTAACCAGTGGTTGAGCTATTGTTCTTGGTTATCGCAGGGCTCTGCATTTCATCCCTCATCGTATGCTGCTCTTGCAGCATCAATTAGGTAATATGAACCATAAATCTCTTTGCCAATACGCAAACACTCACAAAGTCTTGACTTTCATATGAGTAAAAAAGTTACATAACATTTTGTCACATCTTCAGATGTAAACAAAACAAGTTTTGAATGATGGGAACAATTCAGATCTCGCCACGCAAATTGCTCCCTGATTAATAGCAATGTATTTCAGTGAAAATTAGTCTCAGGATGTATTCCAGTTAAATTTGCATCTATAAAGTATTTTGGCCTGACAGCAGTAGATGAGCCACTTGCAAAGACTAGATAGACCACCCATCTACTCACTAAAACTGTAGTAATGTTTTGCAGGGAATCTGTCCTGAGTGTATTATTCTACTTTTATTAATAGAGAATGCTATATAACAGCATTCCACTTAAATAGATTTCTGTGTAACAATATTCCTTCAAAAGAAACTCATTACTAAGTGAGACATAGAACTGCCTTGCAGGCTGAAGGAATTTCTTCCCTTTGAAGTGCACATCAAATTTCTTCTGTGCTCCCCATCTGCCTTGCATGAAAAAAAACTTCATTTGACATCAGTGACCTCTGGCAAGCCCTGCATAGATAAAGAAAATGTATTTGCATACCATTCAGGTCTTTTATGGACTATATATGTAATGGACGGTTTCAAAGGATTGAAGCTAGTGTTTCAAATTGATGTATTAGTACTCTAGCGTGCTTAGCGAACTTCTGCTGCAAGATTTGGTTCGTAGTTTCACTTAACGTGCTGCTGCTTTTCAGCAGTTTGCCAGAGACAGAACTGCACATTCTAGCGCTTGCAGGAAATGAGTAAATGAAGCTGAGAGAGTATCCGTGTAGATTTGCTGGGCTGCCTTTCACCAAAATGGTGGTTGTGCGGTTCCTTTGACCCTTGCTGATACAGGGTGATTTAGTTTTAGCCACAGCACAGCAGCTTTTGCATATTTATTAGGCTGCACTTCTAGTGTCTTCACTGCCAAATATATTTGGCTGCAGTAGTCTGCGTTACTGTTTTCACACAGCAAGTGCTTTCGTGGCCGTTCAGGTGGGTATGTCATCATCCTTTATGTTTGTGACCCCCATGTATTGTGGAATACACAGCTGAAGCCAGATGGAGGTCAAGCTTCAGTTTCCTGTTACAGCCAACAGTGACAATGGCATCTTGTCACTATGGGCTGCAGCTTGTTGGAAGCTCGCCGGTTTGGTGTGCACAGAGCAGTCATGAAGGTGGTTGTGATCGATGTGCTAATGGCTATAACGATATGTGTCTGGTGCCAGGGTAGGGCTTGCTGCTCAGAAAGTTACTGATAGCTTTGCACGGCTGGGTTTTGAGGGATATCTGAAGTTTTTCAGGGTTACATGTTTTCTTAGCCTTTACATTGAACGTTTATATACAGAAAGCAATATTGACCTTTTGCGCTCTGAGGCATGGCTGGTCACTGCAGAGGTTCATACTGTGCACTGTCAGGAAAGGTTCACGATTCCAGGATCTTTGGGCTGCTTTCGTTTCGTGAAGGTGTATTCCCCTACTATTAAGGGTATTCCCCAGACCCCACCTTGTTTTTCTTTGAGACACAACTTCTTTATCATCCCTGCTTAAGATAATTAGATCGTAGAAAAGGACTGTTTAACTGTTGCCTAAAATTTCCACGGAGAATTTTGCTTGGGAGACTGAAGGAAGATAATGTCTTTTTTAGTCTTACGGTAAGGCTAGAGACGTATACAGAGTTGCCGTGTGCTGTAGCTGCATCCTCCCTCTTCCCCAGTATTTACCAGAGAAGGGAAGGCATCTGACCAGGGGTAGAGAAGCAGAGGTTAACGTAGTTTAAGATGACCCTGAACAACAATCAAATATGTTTTCCAAAATACTGTTTTCCTGGGATGTGTGGCTAGAGAAGCATTGTTTGTGCTGAAGATAGGCATGTACTTCTTGAATTTTTAGTTATAAATACAAAGTTACAGTATTTTATACTTTTTACCATTTACATAACTTTATGTATTTAATAAATAATGAGAACTTCAGAAAGTATTTAAGGAAACTTTATGAAAGTTTTGGTGAAGTATTAGGACTTTATTTGGAAACTACTTCTGTGGGACTCTGGGAGTCTTATTTTCATGCTATTGTACCAAACTTGTGATTGCCTCCTTTTTTCTTTGCTTAACCTTTTGTTAAAGGTCATAACATTATTATTAACCAGTATGTTGTATATTATCACAGATGTGGTACTTAAACATAACTTATAATGGGCATTTGTCATGGACTGAAAGTCAAGAGCTTGGAGTTGCTTAACATTTCTCATCCAAGGGCTGGAATATGAGAGTGGTGCTGTTGGACATAACAGAAATTTCATTATTTAGGGTAGAAGCACATACCAAGTGTGTACCTCAGTGTTCTGGTGGGTACCTTTGTGTATAAATACATCCTTGGTGTGTGTATATACACATTTAATACAGTGTTTTCATCTTTGCTTAAATTTCTAACTTAATTTGTTCCAAAAGACTATGTTGATTGAAGTTGTCTTCTCAGAGTTGAGAATCTAGATGCCTCTGGTTTTTCCCAGGTCTGCTTCAGGCTGTTCTGTAAGTTGATGGATGAGATTGCACGCTTGCTTTCCCTTCTCCTCCCTTCCCTCAGAATACCTATCACTTCTGGAAACCTTCGTGACTTTGGCTGCCTCATCTCTATACCCCATAAAATATGGTGTAATGAAAATTTCTTGTGATCAAGTCTCTCTTTTTTTTTTTTTTTTTTTTTTGCTTTTNTCATCGCTAGTGTGACCTAGTGTGTGTAAATATTCTTGTTGGAGTGGCTTACTGTCAATTCTGTTGTGTGTTGTACTGATTCAAGGTGTCTTCAGGCACATGTGCTGTGCTTCAGCCATATTTCCAGTCAGCGTGAGCCCAAAATCAGTGTAGGTGTAGGTGTAGAGGCAAACACTGTGGTGATCTTCCAAGCCATAAAAGATGAGCACGCCAAGGCTGCTGCACTGAATGTGAAATGAACTTGGTGCACTCTGAGACTACAGTGTTAATCAGGTTTCATCTTGCTAGTTAGTATCTCCCAAGAATTGTTGGAATGCAAGTCATCTAAAAACGCACATAAGCTAAGGCTGATGGGAAACTATACTGCTCTGTGAATAAAATAGAAGGTTAAGTCAGGAATAATCATTTTTATCTTCAGTGAATGTTGGGTCAGGCACGATGGGTTGTGGAACAAGTCCTTCCAGTTCTTGTCACACATAGCATCTTGGTCTGCAGCCTTTCCTTTATTAAATGATTTGACAGTAATAAAAATGGGTTTGGGTTTTTTTGTTTGTGTTTTTTTTTTTCCCCAAGCAATACTCGCTTAATATATTACAAAGTTTTCAACCTGATGATTCTGTACTATTTCTGCTTTCAAAAAGATTGTATTTTGCATTTTTTTGTGTTTGCACTGTTGAGAAAGATGTGTCGCAAGAGAATAAAAAAGTCCCTTATCTTATCTTGCTGCTCCATAACTGTACTTTGGTTTAAATGAAATCCATAATTTTTCCTTGTTGGTATGACAACAGAAAACATAAAGGTGAAATTAGAATGAGAATATAGATGAATGTTTACTGCATGTGCTGTAGCAGTTAAATAAATCACTCGATTATAGAATAATAATTCAGTATGGCATGCAGTCAAACAATGATTTTAAGAGAGGAGGAGCAGTGTAAAGAAAGAAAGAATTATGTGTATTTAATGTAGTATTTCACTGTGATAGTAAATCAATTTCCCTCGTCAAATTATATGAACAAATTTATGAGTGTGTGCATATCTACGGCAATTAATAAGCCATCTTGTATAGGACTAAGATATCTAGTTTTGCACTGTAACCTTTAAATACAATCAATATCAAAGGCATAATGCTTACAACTTCTAAATGTTCCTTCTAAAAGAAAATGTAGGAAGAAAAAAAGAGAAATAATGCCTTACTAAAAAAAAAAAGTTAGTTTACGTAGCATTCCAGTTGCTTAGAATTTGATTACCTTTCAAAGCTATTAATTTTGATGTAATCTCTCAATTTTTATTGTAATTTTCTCTGCAACACTATTTCTGCGTGTTTTATGACATGAAAATTTTCAAGTACCTCTCAGTCTTTCTGAATGCTTTACAGTCAAGTGCAATCCAAATAACTGGGAGCCATGAGAAATGGTCTGATTCTCTACCCTTAAGCACGTGCAAGTCTCACGTAAGTGACAGCACTGTATGTGCAAACTCCACGTAGCAGGAGGCATGACCTCCTGCATGCTCAGGGAGTGGATCAGCAAATGTAATCTCTGTTCATACGTCGGCCGCTAGCTTCTCCTCAGAAGCCCCTGTAGCTTCTCTCTGCAAGTTCTGCAGAGCTGGGACCGGGAACGTGCACTCTGGAGTGATGCTCTCAAATGATGCCTGCAGGTTCTAAAGCAGAAAAAAAGGGAATAAAAAAGAAAGAGTTGGAATTGAGCTGTACCTGAGCAAGTAAAAATTCATTTTCTGTACAGAACTTTAAAGATAAGAAGAATCTGTCTGGATGTCATCTTGCTCTTGGTGGCTACATTTGTAATACTGCTTTCCCCTTAACAGTCCTTCCTGAAAGAGGTAGCTGGACTGATAGCAGGTTCAGATATTACTTGCCTAGTGAGGGTCTAGCTAGAGAAACAATTTTCCATGAAAATTTTGTGGGATGTACACGGACAAATTAATTGCTCTTTTCCTGGGAAGAAGCTGAAATCACTACCACTACCAGATTTGTGAACATCATTAGCTATCCTCTGCTCTGTGGCAAGTTACTTGCCCTTTCCTACTTCTGGGGACTAGGGACAGCAGCTACCAGTATGGGAGGGGAAGAACAGCGATTGTTTGATAAGGTTGGCAATGTTGGTCTTAACCATCTGCAGCACACTGTGAAAAGGACGTTTTGAATCTGTTTCTAAGTCATCTCCAGCCTGCTGTCATCCTTATTTGCTGCAACACTGAATACTTGGAAGCGCTCATCCATACAAAATGAGCAGCCTACAATGGGGTTGTGTGCTGTACAAGTCAGTTACATATATACCAACAGCACTGTTGCAAGTGGAAGTGTGGATAAAGGTGTTGAAAGCAGGTTCCCTAGGCTTTGCTACCACACCACAGGGTAAGGCAGCTCGGGGTGTTGAAGGAGTCCCACGCAGTCCTTCTGTTCTGCGGGGCTTGTTTTCGGCAGAGGGCAGCCGTTCGCATAATCCAACAGTCAGTATGCGGGGAAGATATATGTGGTTACCTGCTTCAGGTAGCAACCAGCAGGTCTTTGTGTTTCCTTTGAAGAAGGAAATGGCCCTCAGGAGCTGAACAGCTAGATGCAGCAATAATGGTAAACATTTCCTTCCCTTGTACCAGACTACCCGTGGCCTCTTTTCTTGCCACTGGCTGCTTCCTCAGGGACATGATGGAGCTTTCCCCAGTAATTAGCTTATCAAGCTCAGTGAAGAGAAAGAGTAGCCAGCCTTCTTGTCTCAAAGTCCTTAGCCTAGCTGTGCTGGGTGGTCACAGAGTTTTTGTTATCTGTCTTCAGTACCAGCTTGAATCTCTTCCCTGGAGAGAGCTTTACTGGGGTAAGTAAGTGTTTGAAGAAATTCTTCAGGTTAAAAGGACAAACAGCTCTTTGCATGCTTCCAGGCTCTGGCATCCCATGGATTAAGAGTCCCCCATGGGTGTTCTCCAGCTCTATTAAGGATCTCACAGCAGGTATTTCCAGACATACAAATCAAATCTAAAACTACAAACGTGAAGATCCCAGTGTGATGCTGGGGAGTCACCATGTAGAAAGTTAACTTTTTAGACATTTATCACTGAACATTGTTGATCCTGTCTTTGATGCTAACCTCCGTGACGCATGCCCTTTGCATGCAGCCCACATCACGAACTGCTGAGTAGGCAAAGGTGAAGGAGTGAATGCTGTTCCTGTTTGAAAAGCAGTTGACCTGCTGTGGAAATAGCCTGCTCTGATTTTAGGTTAGCATTAATTGGGTTTAATGCCATTTGGCTCTTTTGTTTTAAAGAGCTTGGAGAAGCAAAGAGACAGTCACATAGTTAAGCTATCTCGTGAATGGCACAGGAGTTAGCATCTTCCTCAGAAGTATTATTTAACTGGCAACATCTAAAAACTAGTAGCTGATATGTATGCTTGGGGTGTTGCATTTAACAACAGTATTTCCCAAATATGACATCATGTTTTCAGTCATGGCTTGTTTTTTCACCTTTCCTCCCGACTTCTCTAAGGGCTTCTTGATTTATGGTTATTTCTCCCTTATCATGTGCCTGAGAGTACATTACATTCGTTCATCACAGAAGTCAAATAATAAGAGGTAGAAGACCTGTACTTATCAAAGCTGCAGGTAAGCTGCTTGCCTTCTCAGAGGGCAAACCATGAACTAATTTGAACATAGTGGATTTAAGAGCTGTAATTAGTTTTCATGTCCACATATTTTTTTAATCTTAGAAATGAAGAAAATTAATCAGCTGCAGCTCGTGTTCCTGGTGCCATGGCCACTAAGAATAAGCAATTTTGATAGAGATCAGGATGTTTCTAGAATCCATTTAGGGATGGTTTAAAAAAAACCCAAACAACCCAACCAAACAAAAAAACCAGAGTAACTTCCATCTGTATCATATTTTATGACCCTCTTTAGGGGAAGCAAAGACTGACTATCCAGTCCCAACCTTTATGTAGACCACCTAACATAGTAAGGTCTTCAGTTCCTCTGCTTGTTACCAGAGTGCAAATACTGATATAAATATTGTAATACAGTTTAGCACATTAATTATTTGTACCAACATTCTTACTGGTTATTCTTGCTGGTAATTTTGGCATGCCTAATAAGGTGATAAGTACTGAAGGGAAGGCTGAAGTTCTTTCTTGGCCAGGCAACTGGCCTGTTGTGGACTAGTCAGCGCTGATGACATTCTATGAAATGTGGAAGAAGTGAAAAGCAATCTTGCTTGCAAAGGATTGTTGGTGACCTTTAAATTAGGGCTGGGAGTCTCATCATAAACTGCAACTGCAGGATACATGACTGACTTCCGTTTCCTTCTGAACTGAAAGGTTGTTTTCACTGAAATTACCACTTATTACGGAAAGGTCAAATTCGTATAACTGCATCTCAAGTAAGTAGACAGTGACCTTGTTTATCTCAGCACGGTGTTCACAACTTCATAATTCTGTGGTTTTTTTTTTTAAATAGCATGCTGTTGTCATTCTTTTATAACATTGCAAATAGACACATTTGGTGGGCTAGACTTTCAACTGCTGCAAATTGTTTCTGTTTGCTCAAATGGAATAATGGTAAACTACACTGGTGCGAAGTTTGGTGCTTTGTAAGCGTTGTTATTCCTCTGCTCTTTGTCCACTGTCTCCCTAGAAAACAATGCTTGAAGACTCTGTTTTATGGGTGCTACTCTGCGTGTGCTATTGGGCTTACCAAGACTTTCTATGCCACATACTGCAGAGTAACTTAAGTCTGTGTTGTACGTTTTAGTTGTTGCGCATAGTTATAGAAATTATGGATAACATTTATAAGAGCCCCCTAAGTGCCACTGGATTTCACTATGACTAAACTCTTAAATTGTTTGGGGGCTTGTTCTTAGACTAGATTTTACATCTCTGAGTTAGATATGTAAAGAACCTCTTTTCCCAAAGCTTGGTAAAGGTATTTAGAAATCCAGCTCAATGCTACACAGAAGGTTCTGCTTCTACAGGGACGTTGCTGTCTTTGGGAAGGAGCTCTTTCTTGCAAAACTGGAGCAGAAGTCACTCTTCTTCCCAACTTAAGTGGGTGACTGTGTGTGCTCATTCCCCTTCTGTAACATCTCTGTTAAAACACTTACTGATGTTGAGGGAGACTTGCATTTCAGTCCTTGTTTTGTGTATACCAAAAGACTTCAGCCTCTGGAACGTTACAGACCGTGTACGTGTAGAGGAGGAAGGGTGGTGGTGTGTCTTCATGCTTAATACTGAATTGTTTCTTTAACTGGTAGCTGTCAAAATTTAAATGCTGATGATGTTTTCTGGAGCTGTTACTTGCAATATTTTGGTGATCTGTTAGACCTTGTATTACAGGGACTGTAAACATTGTACATCAGAAAGTGTTGGTAACTACTTTCTCCTGCCTCTGCATTTCCAGTATATACAGCTGGCATTAGGCTGTACTCCTGTCTTTGTCTTTGCTGTATATTTTAAATTATGTTATTTATAATTTTATATACTTGAAAGGACCAAGAACTTTAAGCCATGTTTTTGCCCACAACTCTGCTAGCATTTTGGTACTGTTTTAATCAAGTGGATAAAATCTTGAATTCAGGATGGTGGTTACGTGCTACTTGGGTAAGCTGGCTATAAAAATTAGTTACTCTCTTTTGTAGAAAAGTAAAAAAACGTATTTTAGACCATATTTAAACTCTTAACAGTTGTTTTTTTAGGTGTGTCTAATTTTAAGTACAAATCTTGAGAGTCAGGGAAATAGAGTGGATATAGACTAGACTCTTCACCTAGAGCTTCAGTCTGGTTTTATTTGGCTAGTAAGAGAAACATGTCTATGTGTATTTTTTTATATCTTCTAATGTCTTTTTAATGTCAATTTATTCCTGTATTTGTATAGAACTTAAATTGTTGTCTAAATATCTGCCAAGAGATGGCAGTGCAGTGCTGCTCAATGTGCTGGATGAGACTGTAGGAAAATCTAGTAGCTATGACAATACAGAGCCTTCTTTCCCTGAGGTTTTTGGTGGCCTCTCCTAGAAGAGACCGACATATTTATCAGCTTACTTCCTACACGCTGTGGGTTGAGAAAATAAGCAGAAGTTAAAATGATTGCCTGCTTTGCAGTGCTCTGTTCATCTCTGGAAAGTTACACTTCTATCCTGCATGCAGAGTAGATTTCTAAACTGCGCCTTGGTTTCTCAGCCTTTCTCCACGAGAAATCCAAAGGCAACTCAGGCTGGCGTCATTTCCAGCTTGTGTACAGCTGATGTAGATCCACTGGCAGTAGTGGTGCAATGCTGATTTCTGTTAGCTATGGAATATTAAAAAAAAAAAAAGAATCACCTTGTATTTCTACTAGGTGCTGTATATATTCAAGTGAGGCAAGGCTTGTAGAAAGAGGTAATCTCTCTTATTTGTCAGAGTTACAAGAACAGACAAGCTTTCTGGTATGAAAGCACTTCTTCAAACCTCTATTGTACATTCAGACATTCTAGGCATACCAGAACACAGAGCTGTTAATACTGAAAAACTTCTTTTTTGTCTTCTGAATACCAAAGCGTTTCTTGGAAAAGGTGGGTGGGAGATCAGAGGGATAGCTGCAGAGTGCTGCATTTCACTGTTAATACCAAATGGACTGGAGATGATGTCTGAAAGGGGCTTCTTTGTTCTGTTTTGGTGGGTTGTACCTGCATTTGACAGATGCATCTGAAGCCTATAATAGTTTGTCGGTGCTTGTACCTTCCTATACCTCTAAGTGTAATTCAGTTCTTGATGTCAGTCAGAGGCAGTCTGTAGGTTATAATTGTTTGGATGCTGGTGTTGGTAGAGTTCTGATTTAGCAGAGAAGCCTCTGAGGAGTGAGTGAAGCCTTGGTGTTCATCTTCAGAATGAACACCATCACCTGACCTGAGCTAACCCGCCGTCAAACGTCGTACTGCGGATTTCACATTGTTTAGTTGTGCATTGCGTTCTGTACCAGTGACACTGGAGACTGGTGCTTGTGCTGCACTGTAATCCTGTTGCATTTGCTCCCTTGCCATTGCATGTGAAAGGCTTAAATTCGAGCTGGAAATCTGTTCTTTGAGAATGTCCCCTTTAAAACAAATATTTGTAGAAAAAACTCTTCAATTGGTACCATTCATTGCTGAAGTCTGAGACTACTTCCATGACACTAGCATTAGACTGTGAAGTAGCCTTAAGTAAGCACTATGTTCCTTCTTGGCCCTGTAAAAATACTTTTGGGTACCTCTGAAGAAAGATACAGTAATAGCTTTTTTTTTTTTTAAAAAAAAAACCCAAAAAACAACGAACACCAACAGAACCAAAAAACCCCACAAACTTATTTTACTAACACTCCAGTTGGCAGCAGTGTTCCTTAGGTTTTCTGCTTGGGGATACCGTTCTAACCCCAAACATTCTCATGCATTTTGCTCCCTTGCCAATGTGTCTGTAACAGTTAAGCGTGTAAGTAACCCTCCTTCTGTCCTACTTGGGTTGTGAATGATCAATTCTGTCATCAGGTCAGTGAGTTTCAGGTGTCACCTTGCTCGGCAGAGAGCCCCAGCCTGAGCAGCAGTAGAGTTTGTGCTGGGGGAGGCCAGCAGCTCCAGGAACCTCTCAACCACCAGGATACAGCCAGGCACCCATGCGCGTCTCTGCTAAGCACTTCGCCTTGAGTTCTGCTCGTTTCTCCCCAGCTACTCTCAGTAACACCTATGTTGGATCTAGCTTGTATCTGGCTAGCTGCTTTTGAGTAACAAGGGAAGCACAGTGACTGGCAAGAGAAAAAACGTATAAAACGAATATTAGGAAAGTTTCTTTGATATTTAAGCAATCTATCTATGCCCAGGACCTGCTTGATGCAGGAATTTGCAGGCATTAGTTTCTACAGGTATGTTGAACAGACAAAAGCCAAACAAAAAAGCCCACCAAAAAACACCTTTCTTGTGAATGGCTTTGGCCCGCTCTGCAGTGCAGCTCCTCCATGCTTTCTGTGTGAAGTAGAAGGTCTGGATCTGGCCATTACCTTTCAGGGCTACCCCCATCCCCGCACCCCAACTACGTGCCGGTGAAAGTGCGGAGTGGCTGCTGGAGGTGACACAGGAGAGACGGAGGGGATGAAGGTGTGAGGCAGGGTGCAACTCTGTTCATTTACTCATCTGAAGACTCATGGTCCTCGAGGGTGCAGACGGCGCTGATGTAAACCAGAGTGGTCACCAGATGCTCCAGCATGCAGTGGGGTCAGGAGAGCGATGGAGTTCAAAACCTGCATTCTGTCTCAGGTGATTAAAGTCTTTCTCAAGAGCTTTCTGCTGTTCCACATGAATGACCTGAAAGTCACCAGTAATGGGCATGGGGCATAAAAATCTGGTAATGAGCTTAATTTCCTTCCTCTCCAGATATCAGTGTACCTGTGATACTGCCTCACCTTGTGCAAGAAGCTGGTCTTCACCTGACCCACTTGTGCCTGTAATTTGTAATGCAGTGGCTCTTTTCCAAGCTCCTAAGACTGACGATAATGAATCCAAGGCTGTAACAAAATGTTCTGGTGCCTGTGGTGAGGCGTCAGGTTGGTTTCATTCCTTCTGAGCTTGGAGAAAGACTCTGGAGTAGGTTTACGTGGAGAATTTGCCACTTTCGGCTGCATGTGGGAGAAGATGTTAAATGTCATGTTCCTGGTTTCATCAGCCTGCTTCTACAGCTAGGGTCCTACCTCAGATGAACTTTCTAATGTTTCTAAAATACGTACTTTTGTAGTTCAGAATACGGAATATAAATAAAAGCACTCTGTCTTTTTAACTAAAACCTTTTTAAGCCACTGTTAAGATTATATTTTGGAGGGTGGGAGGGGAAGAGAACCCGAGTACCATTTGAGGTAGGCACTGCTGAACACTACTGTGTTCTGTGGGCAGAAACAACCAGATTCTTACTGAATTATTCCCCCCCTGTACATTTACCGGGCTGCTTTTCCATCCAAAATTGTTTTAATTGTCAGTTGAAGAGGCTCCCTCCATTCACGTAAGATGTTACTTCTCTAATCGATAGTACTTTGTCAGGACAGTTTCCTAATATTCAGTCTAGGTTTTCTGTTTCTTAATACAATCCAATACTGCTAACTGATGTCTCCCTTACTATAATAAATATTTTATGTTCTTATTCCAATTTCATAGCTTTTTATAATTTGGGTTTTTTTGAGTGAATGTGAAGTTTCTTACCTACTGCGCATCTTGTCTATTTTTTCATTTAATCTTGAATTTCATTGGTCTAAAAGCTTTAATAAATACTCTAGTCATTCTAAAGATGTTCTTGACTTGAAGAAAACGAAGGAGTAGCCTTTGTAATGAGTGAACAAAATTTGTAACCATTTGAAAAATAAACCTAAACTCAGCTGTCCTTCATGGTGCTGGCATTGGTGTTACTGTTACAAAGCCATGATTGCAGTCATGATCTCAGTGGTTATGTGTCTCAGTTCAGCTATATTGCAGATGGCTGGCAGGGAGACCAAAAGTTGGTCCTTGGCCAACAGGATATAAAAGTGGGAAGCTAAACTCTGAACACAAGTCCAGAGAGGACTGGACCTTGATCTTTGTCAGCAGAGGCCAGTGGAGCTTCAATGTGCTGTGCATTTTTGTTTTTTAACCACATCAGGAGACCTTGGAAGAACTTCACAAAAGAGGTGAGTGAAGGACCGGAGAAGTGAGGTCCAGAGGACAAATGACTCATCAAAGATTGCCTAGCAGGGTGCAGCATGGGACTCAGGTCTTCTGAGTCCATCCCAGTCTTCTGCCAAACTGCCACAGCTAGAGCAGAGCAATCAAGCCTGCTGCTGCTGTGGTTCTCCTTATCCCTGGGCTCCAGCAATGCTATTTTTTCCCCTCTGTGTTCTAGCCAAACACCAGTGAAGGCAGTGGGAGTCCTTCCACTGACATCAGCAGGCTTTTGGTTAGGCCTGGTGTCGCAGAGGAGGGAACATAATCTTCAGCATTAAGCATCTTTTAATTCTTGTGGTGTTCAGGGGTTTTTAGATCAAATATTGACTAAATTCTTGCTTCTTGGAAATGACGGACTGTGTCTTGTGCCAAAAAGCGTGCTGAGGCTGTTGTGTGTTGCCACATGGAAACTTGTGTACAATGGCCAATCTGTGTTCCCACTCAGTTAAACTAAACTGTTGCTTAGCATTCAGAATCATCCCTGCTCAGGATTATCTACACATATGCCAGTATTGCAGCATTTGAATGATTTGAGTGTGCAGGGTAGAATAGAGAGAGAAAGCCCTTTGTTGATAATGTCTGTAAAGCATTAGCTGAAATGTTTTGGATTATTTAGTAGTTGACTAGATTTTGTGTGCTTACCTGAACAACCTGTTAGTTTGCTCCTAAGTTTTTAGTTGATATGTTCACAAACCTGTGATCACGGAATGCTAATGAATAAACTGTATTATTATTAACATCACAAATTTGTTTTGATAGCAGAGTATTGAGAAACTTTTAAGATTAAGGGGGGAAAAGTAATTCCTATTGGTAAGAAAACTGAATGCAATTACCAAGGGTGTTTATCGCCTGTCAGCATTGTATATAAATTTGGGGGTTCCCTCCCCCCTGCCCCAGCCTCTCTGGTCATTCTGAAAAGCACTTTGTGTTTTATCCCATATATTCTCGTGGAATGCCCTGTTCTGTGCTTTGGTAGATTTTATGCTACAAACTATGATTTGTTTACGTTGCTGGAATTAACTTTGTGTCTTTGTTGCAATTCCTTGTTTAAAGGGCTTCCAATGCGAGTATATTCATCCATGTCTTTATTTTCCATACATGCTCAGAGTATTTTTGGGGGTTCTAAGGGATCCATCCTTCTCACTTCAGAACTTTTTACTGCAGACCGCAGTTAAGGGGTAAAAAAAAAATCACTTGACCTAGTTACAGAAATAAAGCCTGCGAAATGTACACTGGCGGAGATTCTCCTTGCTGGAACCGTGTGTTTTGATTCCTGATTGCCTTTGTCTTTCCATCTGTTCATCTCATCTGTAGCTCTTCCACTGTCTCTCACCGAAGTCTGCTCAGAAGCTGGTAATTACTGGTATGTTTTATTGTGTGCCAGACTGTTTTGGGACTGGCTGCTGACTTGTTTCTACTGTACTGATCTGCTTTTGTTCCCCTGACTCACATCTGCTTCTTTCTCTCTGTTCCCCTCTCTTTCTCTGACATAGACACTTTCCTTCCAGTGAAGAGACTCTCGCAAGATTTTTATAGAAAGTAACAAAACCAGAGTCCTTTTTTTTTTTTTTTAATACAATCTACTTCTTCATGTGGCCTTTTATCTGAGTTTGCTCTTGTATTCTACCTTCACCATGTCATTTCAAAACTTTGTGTTTCCTGTAGTTCTGTCGCATAATCTTACTGTGATTTAGGTTGTTTTCTGTTACGGTTGAAACACCTTTTCTTTCATCACTGTGAATAATTAGTTGAGCAGTCCTTTGAGCTGTGTATTTGAAATATTCCCCCTGCCAGGTTTCTTCCCCCCTCTTTATTGTGGGAGTCAACCTGATTGAATTTCATGCTGGTATAAACGCAGAGCAGCTATACTGGTTTCTGTTGGATTATGCTGGATTACCCGCTATAAGAGAGATTGGAATCTGACTGCTGGCTTTCTTTTACTAAATGCATCACAAGCTTTAAAAATAGAAAAGTAGTAGTATTGATTAGAGGCAGCTGCCCTTCAGTTTTGTTCTCACAGTGCTTTGTCATTTTGGTTTTTGAATGAAGGTGCTGATGTTCCAGGCTTGGCCTGTTTTGAGGAGATATTTTGAAAGTGACTCCAGGATATAAACAAATACACAAGCCTGTGATCATGAAATGCACTTGAGCTTGTTTCTGATGGCTTGAATTTTAATTCCAGTCACCTGAGAAGGATGTACACTGTGTTAAAGGAATTTGACCAAGTAGTTTATGTCCAAGATTCAGATTTTTTTTTTTTTTTTTAAAAGGAAGAACTGGAAAAGAGCTTCAAAATTCATACTATGAGAATGTTTCCCTCTGTCGTCTCACATGCCCGCTTTCCATTGTTTTCCCAGTGGCTTTGGAAACTTAATTAAATTCTAAATAAATTTTTATATCACTTGGCACACAGTACTATTGTCAATATAAACAAAGCAGACAAATTATTTAATGCATGAGAAAGAGATAACAAAAAGGGGAAATACACCCTAGCTTGCTTACAGTGGCTGCAGTGAGGACTTACTTTTTGCGTTTCTAACATCATCTGTAGCAAACCCCGGCAGTTTCTGATTGTTTCAGTTCTAATATCCCTAGCCATTAGTCACAAATTAAACTTGACTGTCCTGCATTTCCTAACGTTGCCAGACCCCGGCATCGCTGGTGTGCTGTGCTGGGAGGTCAGGCTGACTTGCAGTTCCTGGCTCCCTTGCTGCTCGCTGGACTGCAGGGTGCAGAGTCTGCAGAGATCTCTTGTGGTGGAAAACAGGAAAGGAGTGGAGCAGGGCCAGATTGTACGGGTCCTTGCTCATTTGCACGTTGCTTCATGTTTCCTGCGCTTAAATGCTTTTGGCCTTACAGAGCTGCTTCTCGGGGTACTTGCTGCCAAGGGAGATTCTACACTTGGTATTTCTTCTTGAAGGAAGTCTGTTTTCTGGGAAATAGAATACAGTAAAATGCAGCCCTTTCTAAGGGAGTAGCTGGTAAAATTTAGTGGACTCTGGTTTTTGGGAGGCCAGAATATATGAGCAACGGCACTTTTTGGCCTTAAAAGCTGTAAACTGAATCTCTGGATGCCTAATGTATTGTAGCTAAATTTTCAGAAGAGAAAAATGATTCTGTTTGCCTTGACTCCTGGGGTCACAGTTAGAGGCTCCTCAGGGGAAATGGAGGAGCAGAAATGAAAATATTTTCATAGAAACTTAGATAAGCTTCTATATGATTGACTTACCATGACTTACTGGTTTTGTTTCACTTAATTTTGAATGAAATAATAAAGTAGTATAGAAGGTATTATGGTAACATAGAAAGTATTATGGTATTTAGTGGACTGAAGGAATGATTTGAAATGTTGGGATTTTTTGTTTGTTTGATTGTTTTTTTTTGTTTTGTTCTAATGTTATCTTTGCCATTACGAACTTTGCCACTGCCATTCCAAATTTCTTTTCTGAAAAGTAACTGAATTAATGAATCTGAGACAGTCCCTGAGTTTCACATATTCATGTGTCAGTATATACTTCTGGTACACATGGATTTGATTTTGTCAGCTTGAGAAAATTTGATAAGCTGGGCCATCATTTTTCCCAACCTCTACATATTGTATAACTCCTTAGTTACTCATTTGAGGTTTTGTAGCCTAGTGCTCAATAGTATAATGAGTACTTTTAAGCATTTAAACAAAATAAGAATTGAATTACTGAGACACTGGGCTTTAAAAAAAGGAATTGCTCTGTGTGTAAGGCATCTACTCCTCCATGAAGACATCCTGAATTTCTGCTTACTCTGCATGTTTGGTAGAGTAAAATGATTTTAAGCATATTATTTTTGAAATATGTCAACTCGCATTGGTATAGTAATCTCTAACAGGCCATTACATCTCTGAAGTGAAAGTAGTTTTGGTGCAGTGCTGTTGTAATTCCAAACTACAGGAGGGCATGCAACCATGGGAAAGGCTGGAAAGCAGTACTAGTGTTTAGTTCCTCCTCCAGCAAAAGCTCCTGTATAACATCCCTGCATTGTTTGGGGGTTTTGCATGGGGTGTGCTGTAAGCTGCAGTATCCTGAAGCAAATGCCCGTCTCTCTTAAGCTGGAACTGGTGAAGGTGACTTAAACGGAGTAAAATGGTGGGGTCTGCAGGTTAGTGGTAGAATATTTTACTCTCCTTTTATTTTGGGAGGGGAGATGACCTCGTATCTTTGCTGTTCCTCCAGTCCACATGTAGCGTTGCCTTGAAGCCTGTGACACAGTCCTTCCTCTGATAGTTTGCTTCCCTTATGCCTTTAAGAGTAGAAGGAAATTCAGAAGGTGAAAACCTGCTGAGCAGAACATTCTCTAAATTGCCATTCCAGTGGCTATGAAGGAAAAAAAAGACCCTAAGGTGACCTACTGTTGTTTGCTTCCTACTCGTACAACTTATTGAAGCTGTCAGTTGTATTGTGTGGTGTTTGCGTAGCAGTAACAGCAACGTCCCATGCTTTTCGTGGAAAAACAGAGTAAGAACAAGAGAGTGCATATTTAACAGTGAAGTCAGCTCTTTCAAAATGTGACCTAGGCTGTTTGTAAAAAACTTTAATGGACTTCAATTCTAAAGATGTTTCCTGACAAGTTGTACAGGTATATTCTAGGCTAGAAGTGTTTGCATAGCTCTAAGTTACTAAAATGACTGAAAAGAAAACTGTTAAAAGCAAACTTTAAAGTTTGAGGGGTGCTTTAAAAAGAAACCTAGACTTGGGGGGGAAAAAATATAACCATAGCATTGACTTTCTTTGTGATAAGGTCTCTGAGATTTTTCTCAAATAATTAGCAGGATATAAATATATCAGTTCAAAGAAATGTGCAAATCTCTTCTGACAAACATTATTATCTGGAGGCATTCTTTTTATCTGCAGGCATTGTTTCTTGTGCATCCATGGTTACTTACTCTCCCAGAAGGGTAAAAAAAAAAAAGACTATCTGTTACTAGGTATCGTGTTTTACCTCTGGCTAAAACCGTGCCATGGGTGAAATAGTTTTTCTGTATAATCTATCCTGGGAAATGGTCAATAACTAAACCAGAGTAAAAGTTAATTACCAGCCAGTTGGTAATGCCATTAAAAGTGTGCCCAGGGCTTAGAAGGGCCACATGAGATACGAAGGAGGTAAGAGGAGAACACTTCTCAGTAGGATTGTGTGTGTGAAAGGGAAGACAGTAGTTTGTGTACATAAAATAAAAGAAGGCAAAAGATTGTAACTCTGTGATTAAATCTGATATGCTGAAGCCTTATTTAGTTAAAAAAAACAAACCAAGAATTTATTTCAGATAAGCTGCTGTTTACAAAATTTGAGAGGCAACGATGTCCTGCGTGATGGTCCTCTGGGTATATTTACTACTGAGATTTCTCTATGTACATGCCTCATCAAAGAGAACTGCATAAAATAAGGTGTCAGAAGGGCTCCGACAGCCTTTCTGACCTCCCTTATGGCCAGCTAAAATTTTAACAAGGAGATTTGTTTTTGTGCTTTAACAGATGTCTGCATCCAGCATCACAGTCTGTGGACAACTGAGACTGAATAGTCTGAGGGGTAAAAGCAAAGGCCCAAAACCTCCTCTTCTGTACGGTTTGACTTGTGAAAAGTAACATCACATGGGTATGACAACAGACAGTCTTTTCACTGCTTAGATGCTCTCTAGTTGGATTTCTGTACAATTAGATTGGGTATGTGCTTTATGATCAGGGCTGCAGCGAAATCAAAGTAAGCATTGAGGTCCTGGTGTGATGAGCATACATGCAATGCTAGTGACTTCAGCCCTGGACAGCCGGCAGCAGCCTGCTGCTGCCTTATGCTGATTTATCTGACCGCTGCAGTCCCCACGTGCTGTGTGTGCTGTTGTTATGGCAGCAGTCCTGCTCAGGTGCCTGGGTATGTGCGACGTGAGGAGGGCTTCTGGAGCATCGGAAGGGGCTGCTTCGGAAAGCTGGGCTGGGTTTGCGCGCTTGGGGAAATCCTGTGTGGTAGGTAGGGAACTGGTGATGCAAGCCAAAAGCTAAGCACTGTGCATCAACAGTGACATTCACATTTTACAAGGCCAGGAGAGAGTTACAGAAGGAATCTTGACCAAAATGCTATCAACACAGGCTGTGAATATATTGCTATTCCAAGGAATACTGTTGTAACCAGACAACTTGTCTATACAATTTTATCACTGCAGTTCTTGTGTGTGCAGTTCTTATCAGTTTTCTGATACCTGATAATGGGCAGGCTGAAAACGCATACTTGCTCTTGCTTTTTATATTCATATCTGGTTTATTGCAGAAGGCAAAGATCATGTAATACTGGTTTCAATATATTCCAGGCAATGTCTTTTTTTAAGAACAGCAGTTCCTCATCTTGCTGAAGGAGGGAGTTTGTCTGGGATATCAGTGGCCGTTGCCTCTTTCACCACTTACACTCCTGACAAAAGGCAGAACTGATTTATTAGTTGTCTAGTATGTGATGAGTTGTTAACTTTTTCAAGCATTGATGGTGCTCCACACAAAGACGCTGTATAGCACGCAGCACGATTGATATTTTTCCTGAACGGCTGCTGGGAGTGTCTGAGAAAATCCTGATTCCTACTGACGTATTTTTTGCAGTTTCTTTTGCCAGGAATCCCTGTAGCACACAAAGGCAGCGAGCATCACCTTTTCTTTAAGGGGATGCCTGTGTTACTTTGGTTTGCCACTGATGGGGACATACATGAGCTGGCTTTCAGCTGGCCAGCGCAGGTCCTGCTGCAGCGCGGCCATGGTAACAGTGAGCTCAGGGCAGGCTGACTGCCGACATCTCAGCCAGCTTCAGCTCTGAAATCAGGAGTAGCCAAACCAGCTGGTTTAAAATCAGCACAGTATAGACAAGGTCTAAATAACTGTGATGGAAGATTGCACACTGAGATGCCAGCTGCGATCCTGTGGAAAGATTTGTGTGTTTTATGAAGTTCAGATAATTTTACTTCCTTTGTATAGCGTTTTAGTGGCTTCCTGGTGGCTGTTAGCATTTTTACCAAGTTCAGCAGCAGAAACAGCACAAAGGTGGGGATATGGGCAAAAACTGGTCTCTGAGATACTTTGCTTGGTTTAAGTTCCTTCCTAATGTGCTTTTTAGTATGAGTTTGATAACCACTCAAGAAAGATGCCTGGATATTGTTCAGCCTAGGTAAAAATAGCCCCATTCTGTCAGATAGTCTGTATTTTAATAAGCCTTGTGCTTAAGAGTATGTGTGTTTCACAGCATAGCAGAGGTGATATAAAAGACTTGTGGGTAATAATTCGTATTCTGTAATAATGAGTTTTCTCTAACCCTCCTTGCTGCTTTCCATCTGCCTTATGTTTTTCAGTAAGTAAAAATTAAGAGTTTCATAGATCAGAATTCAAATTCTGCTTGTTGCCAAAAAGGGCAAACATATGTTGTGTGACAAGACGCAAGACCTGCCGTCGGGGCGGAGGTGTGCATGCTGCTGTTGCCCTTTGCAGGGAATGCCAGGGGTCTAAGGCCCTACTGAATGTGAGCAAGAGTACTGAATTTAATCTTAAATGTGGAGGTAGGTCCTCATTCAGTCAACGGGCTCAGCAGGTGGTTGCAGTCTCAGCTTGGCGTACATTGGCAGCCCTCCTGAAAAGGTAGATGTCTCATTGCTGCACCTCCAGTTAGATGAGATGCGCTGAAATATCAAAGACACAGGGGAAAAAAATGTGTAAACTCTGACTGCAGGATGGTGCTGCTGCTGTGGTTGTACAAGGTGAAACACAAAACACCAGAGACAGGGCTGTTGGAACTGGCTGTCACTGCAGGCAGCTTTTCTAGAGCTCTTGTGTAAAGGCTGAGCACTGCCAGGGCCTGAAGGGTGAGTAGGAGACAGAAACCTTGGGAAAACTGGAGCTGTGGTTTGCTCAGGTAAGAATTTGCAGGAGACCTGGAAAGCGAGTTCACGCTAGGAAAGACAACAGAGAGCCAGCAGATGCCTGGGCTGCAGAGCAGCAATGGGCCACCGTGGTACTTCAGGGAATGAAGGGGAGAACTCATTTCCATATGCGCATGAAAACTGCTGTGGTTGTCTACTAATATTTGGTTCATTTAAAATATTTTGTAAGAATCGCATTTATATCAGTTGGTTTATAATTTGGACCCTAGCTCTCTAGATGTGACAAAAAGAAAAATTGAGTATGAAAGGCAAGAGAGTTTTACAGTGAAGGATACTTCTCTAAAATGGCCGATATAAAGCAAGATACAAGGGTAGCTGAGACATGGCATTAGGAAACATATCTAACGTTTTTAAGCTGTCAATAAAGCATTCTCTTCCTTCCCTCCTGTCTAACAGAAATTACTCAAAAGAAGTCATTTTAGTTGCAAGAGACTAATTAAACTTTCTGACATGAACAGAAATATACAACACAGACAAGTAAATGAGGACGTTATGGTACTGAGAAGTACATTTGCCAAAGAGAGCTTCACATCTTTTACTGACTACAGAGAGAGAAGACTAACTGATAGCTAATGCAGAGCCCTGTAATAGGGTGCTGTCAACTTGAATATGTCACTTGCTTGGACTTCTTTCATTCTGTGTTGCAAGCAGTGCCTCAAATCCTGATAATGAACTAAGTGAAAGGCAAAGTTTCATGAGGACTATATATATAACTATTTTTAAGTAACTGTTCAGCAAGGATAAGAATAACCAAGCAGCTTTTGGACGTATAGGTCCAGCTTTAGGTGTTTCTTCAGGGTTTGGGTACTTCAAAGTTTATATGATTTTTTTTTTTTTCCCCCTCCAGTTATATCAGTTGATCATATTAAAAGATAGCCTTGATGTTCAGAGACCATAACAGAGGTGAGATTTGTAGAAAAATGTTATATTGCCAGCACCACAGAATGTGGAATTTGTTGAAACTTTTTTCCTCTGCTTGCCTTTGATGCCACAGGCTGCACTACGTGATTGGAGCTGTGGTGGTTTCATTGCAGCAGAATTTGGGCAACTGTTCATGTAAAGGTGGTCCTTTGGGATTGAAGGTCTTTTTTTCATTGTGATCCGTTGCTGTTATGTCAGTGTTTGAATTGAAAAGTCTCTTCTTTTAAGGAAAAATTAATTTTTCTTTTTTTTAATCGAAGGTTGTAGCAAGTTCAATCTTCAAAATCTGAGTAGAGCTTGGGTAGCTGTTGAAATGGTGTGGAGGGTGAAGCTGCATGCCGGCGCCCAGCTGACCTGTCAGCAGATCCAGTGGAGGATGTTTTGATGCATTTGACTTTAGCTGGCTGTTTACTTCAATGTTTTTATGACAAACACGGAAGTAGATGTTGTAAGTGTTTCAGACAACAGATTGTTGAGCTCTTTGTGGGTAACAGTATCTACCTGAGTGGGAGTGAGCAAATTCATTATTGAGAGAATCACGTTTTATGCCATGACAATGGGTAGGTCCTATTGTTATGTTTCAGAAGCTAAAATGCGTAATCTCAAGAGTCCTTGTAATGTTCTTTTGGGGATTATGGGGTCCCTTTCTATGTTTGTTAAATTATTTTGGTAAGGCTAGTCCACAGCTAAGCTCCAGTCTGAGCTTTGGACCATGTTTCATCCTCACCTCCCTGGGGAGGCAAAGCATAATATATGACTGAATGGTCTTTTTCAGTCTCTGTTTCCTAGTCCTCAGTTTTTCTGTGTCTTATATGGAAACTCATGTTGTGCAATATACAATAAAAATGAATTTTATTTATGATAATACATTCCTAGCACTCCAAATACCAAGGGAAGGATTATTAAGCTTGCTTTCCTTCATTGTTAATGATTCTAAAAAGGTGATGAGATTAGTTATCTTAGGAGCATGAGGTAGCTGTTGTTTTTATTAGTTACTGGCAGATGGTGACTGTGTAATGAATGTGGATGTAGTGACAATTCACAATCACAGTAGTTCAAGAGAATTTTTAGTCTCCGGAGAGTGCAAATGGGCCTGCTCAGCATCTGCGAGAGAAGTTTCTGATAACCTTAGGAAATTCTTTTAGCCAGGAAACCTTTGGGTGATGAAAATTCTAACTGTATTCTTCTGTATTAGATATTGTAAGTATAGGGTGGTTCTTGTGATATGTGGTGTTGAATGCACTAAAGACCAGTAAGGGAAGAAAACTGTTATAATTCTTTGCGTTAATGAAATGTGTTACTTTGCAGAAAAGCACGTAAATCAGAATGTTTTATCTGTAGCTGTTTCCTTTCTGAGAAGGTTAGTGTTGATTCATGTGTATTTGTGCTTCTGTATGACTTTTTCCTTTGAATTCTGAGTCAAGATCTTTCAGTGGATAATGTCCTGCTTTTCCAGCAGACTTCACAAGTTCGAGTTGTTTTCACACGCATGTGTAGCCCTAATATTGGGGAAGCTACCATCATTTGGAAGAGTGGCCTTGTCTACAGCCTCTCCTGACTTTGGGGATACACTGTTAACTTGGCATTTTCTCCTGATCTCTGGATTATTTTTAATGCCTTTTTGTGGCCTTGTTCTTCAGAACGGGGTATTGTACCTGACAAATTCTGTGTGGTAATGAGAGAATTGGACTAAATGGATCCCAGACTAGTTTCTGGCTAAGAAATCTCTCTCTCAAGAACAGAATTATTCTTGAACATTCTTCTATGGCTTCTATTTATGAACGAAGAAATTGTTGAGGCTCCATTAAAACAGTATTTAAATACCCATGAAATTTTCTGTGATTTTTCTCATAGGTAGATGCCCACTAGCTATTTTCCAAAAACTATTCTCTTTCTGTTAGTAGAAGACTCTAGTTTACTACTTCTTTTCTATAACACGAAGAAAGGCATCTATTAGTCCTCATGTGCAGTCTTTCTCAGTTCAGTTGGAGAAATCAGGATGGAGGTGAGCATTTCTCTTTCCAGCTTCTCTGTGCTTCACAGCAATTATGTATTCCTTCTTGAGAAGGGAGAGTTTTAGTTATCAAATATAAAGATCAGTGTAAGTTTCCTTCAGAGTTGTAACTGAGGAGCTGCTCTGTACATCGTCTTCAGTGATAAGCAACAGTATGTTTTTTCTCAGTATAATACTGATTTGCAGAAACTCTTCCGCACATGTCCTGGGAGTCAAATATCTGAACTCCTTCTGTACGAACAGGGAAAAATAGTCTACCTTTTCCCTTCCTCAGCCTATAGTAATGCGTTTTCTACATGGAGGCACAAAGAGGGTTGGGCTATGTAATCTGCGATTCTTTGGTCTTGTCCATATTACTTTCCTTACATCTCTTCCTCTGTCTACCACCCACAAAAACCTCCCGTGATTTTCAATGTGCTTGTCCAGATTAGCTCCGCTGCTTCAGAGCTTTCCTCCTCAACCCATTGTATCCTTCTCCTCTCTTCCTCCATCTCAGTTTTGTTGTGGATTTCTCCCTGGGCTGAGGAGCACTCTGCAGCTATACTTCTCCTGAATTACAGGCATACAACTTTTTTCCAGTCACTTTCTGTAATTAAGGGAGAACACTCCATTTCCTTGAAGAATGGAAAGCTCAAATCCATTTTCAAAACATATTTTTTTGTAATGCTCAATAGTACAATGTTGTTTATGGGGCAGCATTATGTTGTGGTTTGGGAAAGTTATGGTAACTGAATGCCAATTCCACTTTTTCCAGGGATTTTCTCTGTATTGCTGGACAGGTCACTGTAAATAGTTTCTTTGTCTATAAAAAGATGATGCAGATTTGCATTTACAGGGTGCGGTAAGGTACTTTTAGAAGAGCAATGTGTGTTGCAAAGCAGCATTATGATGATTAAAGAAGAGAGACGATAATCTTGAAAATACTCAGCTAGAAGTAGAATTGAAAATAAACCCTTAGTATGTAGATTCAGAGAAGAGAATTTTTGCTTAGTCTAGTGACTCCATTAGTTTAAAGACCATTTCCATGTACCCAGCAAAGATTATGCCCCCAGAGCAGATGTAGAGTTTGGAGTCCTGCTGAGGTGAATCATCTCTTCAGAGCTTGAGTTTGCTGGCAACAAAAAGAAGGAAACAGCTGGAGAAAGCTGAGAGAGGCTTTTGGGGGTAGGCTTCCTATAGATTATTCTCCTAATTGCTACAGCTGAGCACACAAGAAGAAAGGCAGAGCCAGGGGGAGGTATATTTATGAAAAATGTGTCCTTTCTGTTAGCTGATTGTTGGCCTTCTGACTATTGTGCTGTTAGGGTTGAACCTTTGCTGCTGAATTTTATAATTTAACACAAATAAAAACATTAATTCTTAATAGCAGCCTCTCCTTGCAACATTTCACATATGGTGTTCTAATTGCTACTAGGTAAGAAAAAAAATGCAAACCCCGGCTATAAGAGACTTGTTAAAGATTTATCAGCTTCCATCTTTTTCAGTGTGATTCGGCAGCAGTTTTTTGTCAAATGGGCTAGAGAGCCCTAACTTTGACTAGTTTGTGCTTGGTGCCCGTAACTCCCAAAAGGAAGGAGGATTAATCAGATCTGGCTTGTTATCACTGAACACTTAGGAAATAATAAAAGGCAGAGACTTTCTAGCTGTAGTTGTTAAGGGTACTTGTTGCAAGTAACAGCACGTAACAATAATTCTCCAGGATGAAACTAGTGTGATTTATTACTATTGCATTTATGTCTGATACAAAGTTTTCTGCTCTAGGCTCAGCTCCATTTTGTGGATTACTGCTTCCTCAGTTTTAAAGTCCTCCATATAATCAACTAATTACATTCCAACCAGGTTTACTATGGGAAAGTATACTCTTCTAGACACAAGAAAATAGCTCCCAATGAAGTCATGAGACATGGGCACCTAACTATATTTGACATGTTGTGCTAGCAATTAATGGTGTGTGGGGGGTAATATGTAAGTGATACTAGCATTTCCATACTTAACGCTCAGTTGTGGCCTAACCCTTTCCATGTATGCAGAATTGCCCACCATTGACAGTAGGAAGCCGCCGAGTGCCTCAGCGGGGTTTAGGATCCTGGGATCCCCAAACCATCTTGCCTGTGGGTCATGATAGAAGTCAAAGCAGATGTACCTGCACAGAAATGCAGCTGGGAGGAGAGACCGTTGCCCATTTACAGCCACTAGCCAGGATCCTCTCCTGTGGAGCTGCCCAGCCCTTCCTGACCTGCTGAGTTTGTCCCAAGACTTCAGCATTTCTCCTGGCTGCTTACCTCGTTTGTTAACATTGTGTGTACCTGGCAGCCCATGCACTGAGGTGCTGCCAGCTGACTGCTGGAAATTAGAAAAGGTAGAGAAAACAAAGTACTTGCACAGAATAATTGTTTTGATGACCATATTTTCATTTAACTTTAGAAAATGAGTACACAGTTGGAATAAACACTAGTGAGTGTTGGCCTTGTTCTTTGATATAGATGAACTAAGTCCGTGTGTTCTTTTAGCATTGTTTCAGTCTGTTTCCACTAATAAATCTAGTCTCCTCAAGAGGCACTTCAGTGAAGATCTAATACAGACTTCTGGAAATCGTTATTGCCCTCAGATGCAGGGAAAGTTAAGGGCTATACCAAGAAATACAGTTGTAAATCTGAGTACATTTGTTTTTTTTTTTTCCTTTCCCTCTGCTTTTAAGTCATGAAATCATGTAAATAACTTTATGCTTTTTTAGCATAAGAGGCTACCTAAACTATTGCAAAAAATGAGTAGCATTTTGGGAACCTCTGAGCATTAGCTGCTCCTCTTGTTACCACTTACTGAAATTGTAATTCTAGAATGGCCTGAAGAACATGATCACCTCTTTTTTTTTTTTTTTTATGTGTTCTGGAAAAGGTATTTCAGACATGCTTTCAATGTGGCTGTCTTTACAGGAAACCTGCCTTTAATTCTTTGTCTTCCCTGAGAAAAGATTTCCCTTTCCATTAAAGGAGTTGTTGCAATTTAAAATCCCAGTACAGGCGAGATCTAGGAGTGGTTTTCATTTGGTGCTTATTTTTAAAGGCTGCTGTAGCTTCTCCCAGGGCTTAAGTCCTGTTACATACATGGAGTTGAAATTTGCCCGTGAAAGAGCTGGGAGTATGTGCAGATCCACACGCGTGAGCTGCAATGTAGAAAAGCTGTATTGCATGATATGTTGCTTTTGGGGAATGGAGAGCTCTCTGGCCTCCGTCCTGGTCAATCTTTGCCCAAGACTTGTTAGCACAGTTATGTGTTAATAAAAGCAAACTAATGTATTTTTACATTGAAGACATTTTGCTCGCCTTCTGGCATTGTAATTCTGTACTCTGCCTGCCTTCTGATCAGTCGTCTGTTTCTGCTGTATATTCCTATCCAAAGTCAAACTGGATGGGAACTCAGCTATTTCACTGCAGAGAACTGCTACGCTGATCTGGATGTGATTAGCTTTTTCAGAGCTGAGATCCTTCTGATGGCAAATTCTCAGGAGGTCTGAAACCCCATATAAAACTTGGTTGCATCTGTGCTCTGTTTAGTAAATGTCAGTTCATTGGTAACTTTGGTGTGCCCACAGACACGCTGCTCCTGGCAAAGAATTGTTCTTATTTCCCCTGTGCTTCCCTGCTGTTTTCATTAGGTTTGTAATGTCATTTTCTTCAGCTAGATGATTAGTGTCTAACTGTTTTTATGTTAATGCTTGAGTTCAGTTCATTTAAAAAACTGATAAGGAATCGTATTTCACTTGTTGAAATTGTGGAGGTATTCAAAGAGCCTTTTGTGCTCATAACAGATTTAATAACCACATCTGGTTGGGAGAATGCTTGAAAAACTAAGACCTTTAAAAATGCCCTACTGCATATGCCAAAGTTAAATGGCAGCACCGTTACAAGTCAGGAAAGACCGTACTAAACATAAACCAAAGGAAGATGGCAGAAGTTATAGTTGCTGTTGCAAAAGCACAAAGCAGTCCACTGCCGTTAGACAAAGCAACTCAGGCATTCATGGCCATGATGCTCTCGGCCAGGTTAGAAGCACAATATCCCAAGGAGGACTTGGAAGCTTTTTAGCTGGGACTATGGATCAAAAGAGGAGGCCAAAGATGGCAGAAGAGAATTGCTGGTTGATCTGTATATAGAACTCATTTTTCTGACAAAATGGTAGAAAAAAAATCGATTTATCCATCTACTAAGGTCTTTGAAACAGTGAAATGGAGGGAATACATAAATCTTCAAGATAGTTTGGTGGATGATAGCACACTTCATCAGTGGTGATAGGTGCACTGTTCTGGGAAGTTTCTAACGTTTTTAGAGGTATGGGTTGTTCAGTAATGTACTGTTTGCCTGGAAGCTCCTTTGGATATTATTATTAGTTCTTAATAATTCACTTTTAGATGATTAAAATATGTTGAGGTAGCTGGTGGTGTTGATAGCAGCTTTAACTGCCTTCAATAAACTAGAGAAGCTCCCAGAAAAAGAAAATGTGAGCGTTGGCAGTGTGGGGGTTGAACCTCACTGAGCTTCTTCCCTACAATCAATACCCCACAACAGGGATGCCTTTTGCTGGTTCTGTTGGCGTTTCTCAGGGTAAGTTACGACACTTAGGCAGCGGACTTGGAAGATGCTGTCATGGGCTCCATCTGTCAGCAGTGCCTCCCTGCCTGGATTAAGTAATTTGAGGGGGGTATAGCCCCCTGCGCAAATCTGTCTCGTGGGGATGATCAGGTTTCTTGGAAAATCTGTTTTGGGGAGCAGGACATGCAGTGATACGACTTTGTTCTTCCCTTTGTCCCTGTAGCCATTCTGGGTACAAATCCCTCTTCTCCGCTCTTCATGGTGCATTTGCTGTGTATCTTTGGGATTGCTTTGTACAAATAGTTTACTCAGTGCTAAGAGTCCTGTATACACATCATTAATTTCTTCCAGTATGGGATTTGTACTCAATTCTTTATTTTCCTGTAATATCCAATAAATATTCTAAGCACTGTGCTAAAGAGTATTCTACAGAATGAAATTCTCAGTCTTTTCTACTGAAGTTGTTATGTTTATTAGGGAAAACTTAGTCTTTGAGAGAGAAGTGATGGAAAAGAGTGATTATAGCCGGTGGGGTAGAGGACTCCTGGGATGGACAAAGCGATTCAGAGAGAGCCTGAATTCTAATTCTGTCTCTCCTGAATATTTATTTATGCAAAAGAGAACAGGTTCAGTAGGAGAAACAGAGCAAGGTCTTCCTCTCAAGTATTCCGGAGTTCAGCTTTGAAGTAATGGCAGCTGAACAATTGCAAGTGAAAACAAACCAGTAAGCCAGAGCGAGTGTGGCACTGGAGCACGTTAGTGCTGCTCGGAGCCGGGGTGCGCTGCGGGGCGGGCTGGGATGCCGCAGGCGGGTGCGCAGGGCGTACGGCCCTCTGCCCGCAGCCTGGTCTCGCCCAGCGAGCGAGCTGTATGTGACCCACCCACCATGGGAGAGGGGCATGCCAGAAGGCCTAGCAGCAGGAACAGCGCAAAACCACGAGCTGAGCTTGCGAGGCTTTGAGCTGCTATTGGGGCTGGCCCGGGCAGAGGACAAGGGGAAGGGAGCCAAGGGCTGTGGGGCTGAGGTGGGGCAGGGGAGGGCAGTGGCCCTGGCTGTGGCAGTTCCCTGAGGGGCAGTGTCCCAGCTGCTGCAGGTGAAGGGCTCTCCTCTCACAGCTGTGCTGAAGGAGCGAAGGAGGGGGAACTGCCCCGAGGCAGTGTCTTCCATGAGGCTGTGGCTTGTGCTAAGGGACCTAGATCTGTGGTTGTCTGGCTTTCACAGGACTTTCATAGGAACGTGGTTAAAAGTTGCCTCTGGACGAAGTGGGTTTTTTGGCATGATGACAATTCTTGTTCAATCACAACAGGAATTGTAGTTGAACACAAATTGCTTTTTTTCATCTCCAGCCATTCATTTGTATTAGGTTTTGAAGCAATTGGTGAACCAGAATAACCCTGTTCTGCATCTGACCTCTGCTCAGAGGTTGCATTCTTAAAGCAACAAGATGCACCTGGGTGTTTTTCTTGATGGCTTGCGTTCCCTTGGAAAAGGGTTTGTCTGCAGGAAGCCCAGTGGGCAGATCTGCAGGTGCCCGTCTGCTGTCGTGCATGTGCTGTAAATCTGCTGCCTCGCGGAGGTGTGGGGAGCGTTTGCATGAGCGTAGTACATATGTATGTATTTGTGTGCTGAGACGGAAATATGGCAGCCTGAGGTAAAACAACTACTTTTTTTTTTTTTTAATCCCAAACCCTATTTAGGAGAGCCTGTAAGTATTCTCAGTTCATCTGAAACCCTAAATCTGTCTCTCATTTAGCTCCAGCCCCCAGTGGGGGAATCGAGACAATTTTATCATCCGTTTATGTAAGCTTTTGTCACTGAAAAGTTAGATTTATGCAACGTAGTTAAGTCAGATTTATGGGACACTGTTAACTCTGAGAGAATGACCCAGGGGATATAAAGAAACTTCAGCTGAGGAAATATTTTATTTTAGTGTCTGGAGGAGTTTTACACCAAACAGACACTTGCACCCTCATGCTGGTAAGAGTTACAGCAGCACATTTCTGGCTGTAGAGCTAATGAGGTTGCTTGAGTGCATTTTAAATTCTGTGTCTGTAACTTGCTGAAAGTTGTCTGTAAACATCCAGGTTAACACTTCCCAATGGAGCTGGGTCTCTGGTGCCACTTTGGGTCTGGAACTGGCATGGCTTGTTCCCTGGGCTCGGCCAGGCTGTGCTTGATGTCCTGCTCCCAGAGGAGGTGGCAGAGCACCTTCACGGGCTCTGCAAAACTTCAGCCTGAATTTCAGAACAGCAGGTTGGTTTCGAAAGTAGTCCTTCTCATCTACAGATACCAAATAGTTTCAAAATATCTGTAGTCCTTGTATTGCTTTATGTAATCAAGGGAACTTGGTCTAATTTAGCAATTGAATACTTGCAAGCTGCAAGGAAGGAAAAGGTCCTTGCCTGGTTTTGCGGTCCGTATGTGTCACTGTGAAACAGGAGCTCTCTGTGTATCAGCGGGCCTGAACTCGTCTTTCCTTCTCAACACCGGAAGCTGTGGGGATTCAGCATGATGGGTTTGATTTGTGAGTTGAAAATCAATTAAGTTTCCTTCTTGTCTCAAGTGTGGTTGAAGGTGTGAGTACTTGTGAACAGTCTCAACAAAAGCTCCTTAATGTTGTTGTCTGGGTTAACTGAGGTTCATTTATACTGTTGCCCTGACAAGCTTGCAGGCCCTGGGGGGGCACGCTCGGGAGGAGTATGGGCGAGTGCTCTTGTGTTTGGGGTGAGCTGAGGGAAGTCACTTCAGCTGGGTGTCTCGGGGCTGTCAGCACTACTTACTGATCAGGGGTGATGAAAGCTGTGATTATTTAAAAAAAAAAAAAATCTGTCAGGAAAGGGGCTTTCTTCTTCCTTTCTCTTCTTGTGGACCAGAGAGATGTCAGGTATTTCCTTGTGACACCCAGGTCTGGAAGCTCTGTGCATAGGGGATGTGTAAATGAAATAAAATAAAAGAACATAGCCTAAGCAGGAATGGTGAAGGTTTTGGTGTACTTCATCAATCCTGTTTGAGAAAACAGCTGAAATGTTTGCAAGAATCGGTTGTTACATGGATTTAACTTTCTCCATCAGTAATAGGTTTTGGTACCTTAGGCTGGGAGGAACACGGACCCAGCTTTCTGAGCCTTGGAAAATACTCTCATTTAGGATAAAACTCCAAGGAAGTAATTTTCTGTTTATTTTCTCCTGCTGATGGGTAGCTCTGTGAATTTTGATGTTAATCTTTTATGCTTGGATCCAGATGGTATTTCATGTGGCTTAATGCAGTGGTGTGTGGGTACCCTCCAGCACAGTGCTGGCTGCAGGGGGCTCTGGCCACAGCACACCGGGGTGTGCTGCGTCTGCCCTGCTCCCCGGGCTCCTCTGCTCTGGGTAACTGCTTTCTCTGGGTCCCCTTCTCATATCATAGGTGCTATTTCTTGCTTCTTTAAAAGTTTGGTATGGTTTTTCCACTCTGTGCACTAAATCGTTTTATTGATTCTTCTTAAATCCAGCCTTAGGTATACAGGTATTATTTTGATGATGGGAACCAGAGAGACCAAAACCTTTTTTCAAAGTCTGTCTACCCTGATCTCCATGGATTTTTCAGGTCTGAAGTGTTATGTGCATGATAAGTCTGAATTAAATTCTTGCGTATCATGCAATTGCCTGTTTAGGCAAGCATCATATACTTTTATTTATTCTCTGAATAAAAAGAGAAGTTATTTAGAGAGGTGGTCTTTTTCCAGGGTAAAAATTATATATAGGATTGGTAGAGCAGGACATGCTATGGAGGAATCGTGCTATATATGTTCAAGACAGCTTTGAGTCAAATAGAGTGAATTAATAAATTGCATCAAAAGGAGCTGTGAAATTTTATGAATAAAAAAAATCATGTCTGTGTGGAAAGATGATAATCTTGAGACAATGACAGAAGCTATCATCACAATAGACTGATAATGTCCATGAAATGCTAAGTGAGATTAGAAAAGTTGCAAAAGCAGAAATTAGACTGTAATTATGGGTATATTGGCTGGGCTTGGGGATAAAGAGACTAAAGATTTTAAATCTTACAGACCTCTGATTTTTTGGAGCAAAATAAATAGCCTAATCTGAAAAGGTGGAGCAAATCTTGATTAATCCTGCGTAGCGAACAGGGCATGATTCAAGATACTATGATGAAGTTGGTCATCATGTTACTCAAATTTGATCTCCTGGTAGAAGCAGTAAATCTGGCACAGTAAAACATTTAGCTTCAAAAACCATACCTATTTAAGAGGCTGTTTAAAAGAACACCTGAGGGTATAATGCTTTCAGGCAGAATGACATGGAAAGGACACCAAAAGCTATAGCGTGATTAAAAATTGAAGTGAAAGAGGCTCTTCAAAGGTGGATGTAATAGCAAAAGAAGGAAAATCTAAAGAACATACATTCTAGTTAATTTAAATGTAAAACCACAAGAAAAGCTGAAAAGATTCTGATGAATTGACAGTCAAAAAAACCCCAAACGCTCTGAAACCAAGTCTTTAACAGTCTGGCACTCATACTGCTTTTGCAGTTAATGGGTAATCAATAGTAAAGTAATAAACAACAATACAGGTCACATTCAAGGAAAGTAATGTGATAGCAGAAGAGTTAAATGCATCATTTGCCTTGGCATGCAGTATGGGAAAGCTTAGGGAGGCTCCCTGTCGGCTCTTCTTCTTGTGGGAATAGTCTAAGGAACTGTCACAAATTGATGTGTCAGTACAAGATGGTCAAAACAATTGATGAAGTAACAAAATGACAGGAACAGATGGCAGAATCTTTGGTGAAAAAGGAACTTAAGTATGGACTATTAACTGTAGAGTAACCTGTCATTTAAATCAGCCTCAGTGTTATGGAGATGAAAAGGACATACTTTATGTGAAAGAGTAGGAGAGGCGATGTGGGGAACCACAGGTAAGCAAGTGTGGCTTCTGTACTGGCACACTAATAGATAATAAAGATTATTAGACATGTGCATAAATATAATGTAGTAGGAAAATGTAACTTTCCAAGGGAGTCATGCCTGACAAATCAATCAGATTCGCCTGAAGGAGTTAATGGATATTTGGATAAGGGTGGTCTAGTCAATACAGCGTATGTTAATTTTTTCGGAGCACTTTCAGCAAGGTCCCTTGCGGGGGAAAAAAACCCCATTTTATTTATAGTGTAAAATGGATTAGTAACTTGCTAGCATACAGGAAACAGAAGGTAAGAATAAAGGTCTTTTTATTTGAATTGAGGGAGGTTTCCATTCATCAGACAGATTAATTATTGGATTTGTGCTGGTCATTGGATTTGTAGCTGGTCAGGAAAAGGAATGAATAGTGAAGTGCTAATGTGTGACCATACATACTGCTCTATAAGCAGCATGTGTAGAGAAGGCTCTTCAGGAATGAGTGTACAGCATTTCATACAAAACACAGCGACTACTTAGTGAAATTATTCAGCAGTAGATTTTAAACAACCAAAAGGAAGCAGTCTTTCTTCCCATAAAGCAGAGTAAACTGCTTCCCACCGTTTTCAGGGAACATGCATCTCTGAATTTCTTGTGTGAGTACTCTTGTCCTGCACTCATCAAATGTGTTTGTTTGTGCTATAGACAGACATGGTCAGTGCTTACTGCGGTGTCACTGACATAGGGATACATCTCTAGAAAGTTTTTGTATTTGAGCAGAAAGTATTTGAAGCAGCCAGACCGCTCCAAGTATTTTCACATGTGCTGGGAGAACCACAAAATGAGAGGTTTGCTTCTGTTAAAAGAAATTATGCACTTTGCATTAGCAAGGCATGCCGCAGCTTCTCCATGTTCCTTACAGCTTTCTCCTTCACCTTGAAGTGATGCATTACACATTGTGCAAGGGGCTCAATCCTCAGCTCAGTGCCAGACTTCAGGTAAATATCTCATGGTTCTGGCTGTGCCGAGTGACTCCTTTTTCAGTCCGTATACAGGGAAAGGTGGCAGTGTCACGCTGACCAGTGATGGGTGCTGTGGGTCTCTGAGCTGGTGCACTGCATGTGCCTTCTGACAGCTTGTTGATAGCAATACATGTAAGCTCGCTGCAGCTGAGATCTGAACACTGAACTTGTTTTCCGGTCCCTCCAAAATTTTGCACAGAAAAGAGACATTTTTATTTAACTACTGCACATACAATACTGGTGGGATGCGAGAGTAGCAGAGCTTGGCAGTAAAATATGGCAAGTAGTGCAAAACAGCAGTGAAGGCCTTGTTACAGCTCGTTAGACTGGTTTGCTGTCACTGATGACTGGACTGTGTAACCATTGCAAAACCAGCAGTATTACTGTCTGCTGTAACCTTCTGGCACTGGAAATGGGAATATTGGCGATGAACTGCGTGTTTAATGTGTGAAAAAATATTTTTATCTTTCCACTTGGAACAAAAAGTCTAGTTTGACTGTAGTGGGTTAAATATTTTCTGACACAGTAATTAACAGTCTTGTTGACTGAAGGATTGCGTTGCTATTAATAGGTGAGTATCTCTGTTTCAGTAAATTTTAGCCACCTTTGGTTTGGGCTGTGGGAATTCGTAACGTAGCTAATGCAAGTCATGCGATTGAAGACTGCTGAGATATGCAACTCATCCATTCTCATGTATGGTAGTATATGCTAGTTTAGATGTTGAAAAGAAACTGTAACCATTGAGACAGAAAATCATTTGAGAGAATCAAAATAGTGAAATAACAGTTGCTATGTTTTAACAAAAAGTGAAGATTTTTTCCTTCGACATTACAAAACCGAGTTGTTGAGATACCTCTTTGTGATAGCTTTCCTAAACCAAGCGGGCTGCTCTCAGGGATTTAGTCCTTGGCTCCAGGTCGCTAACAGTAACACCGTGTTACGTGGATGTCTAGATGCATCTGTCGTATGGAAAAAGTGATTTCTCCCTCATGCCCACACCCTTCCTTCACCTAGAAGTTGTAAGAGGTGAAGAAGTGGACACCCCATCTGAAAACTTTGAAGTGACCTCAGAGCTTCTTTTATTTTGCGCTGGATTATGTTAGCATGAAGCACTGAAACCCAGGTTTGGCGTGCAGAGGGGGAGGCAGATGTGCTGGGCTGTGGTCCTGAGCGGGTGCTGCTGAGCAAGCAGGGATGCCGCTGGGCTGTGTTCTCATGACAAGACTGCACAGAGCAATTAAGCAGTGTCAGTGTAAGCACCGTGCACCAGAGGAGAATGCAATTACTGCTTCACCGTGGGGCTGGCAGGGCAAAGTGTACGTGGGGGTATAAAAACCACCATCGTTTCCTTTAAGTAACTCTTGCCCAACTAATGAAATGTGTCTGAGGTTTATCCCTGAACATTTAAAACTCCTCTGGGAGGAAGACTTCATTTTAATGCACATGGAAATGTTTTTTGTCTTTCAGTGTTTGTCCCTGGGTTTTCAACACAGGACATAGGAGTGTAAAAGGTCTTAGTTATCAGTCATGTCCATTGGTCCTTATATTATGTCATCTTTATATAGTTCTCTGCCCCTAATTTTCACTACTAAAGTATGCTTTGGTTTAGGATTTAAAACCAAAACTGTTTCTTGACCACTACTTCTACTGAATCCCTGGAATCCAGTTCTAGTTTATTGCTACAACTTATTTCCACTTCTTTTCTTTGCACTCTTTCTCACATTTATCAGAAAATGGAAAGGATTTATTTGTTAGGTGAAGGCACATGTCCAGTCTTTGAGAGTTATCCAGCCTGGTAGATTCCCAGGAAAAAAATCCTGGGAAAAGGATAATCTACTCTGTTGAATTCTGCATAATGTAACTGCATTGTACTGGGGAATGTGTCCAGTTTTAATGACAGTTAAATTCTGCAGGACTTTCTCATGAGAGCAAGAAGTCCCTCTGTGACTCCCTACTTGCTTGCCAAACTCATCTCAGTTGCTCTTCCTCTTGATCAGCCGGCTGCTTCACTCATCCTTCTCTTCACAAGGGAGAAGCTAATGGGAGGGAAAATAAACCAGACACAAGGGCTTTCCTTCCTAAAAACGTGTTGGCACATAGCTGATGTAAAACTACCTTCAGATTGTGATAGTCTGAACCTGCAAGTAAATAATTGACCTTGAAGAATGATTCATAATGATGCACTTGTGGAAATTTTTCTCCGTGTTCAGACCCACTTTATTTTTTTTTCTATTAAAATTAAAAAAGTTGATAGTTAATCCTGTAATATTTTCTGATTTAAGGGACACCTACTCTGAAGCAGTGTAGCTGTGTACATACGTATAATTAAATTTGGAATTGGGGAAACTTGGTGTCAAGTGAAGGAGACTTAAAACAGTTTAAAAACAAAGGAAGTGTTCTCCTGAGTGATGTACGTTGTATACAATTACTGTGGATAAGCTGTCGCATTTTGTATTCTAGTTCCTTATTAAAATTGTCTCTCTTGCTTGCTTAGGGCTAAATTTGAATATCGCTACTTCGTGGTAACACGCTTCCTATTCAATCTAAGCAGAAAAAAAAGAACCTGATGGTACATGCTAAAAATTTGATACTAAACCATGTGACTAATTTTAGTTTTAGAATATTCTTTTTTCTCTTTTGTGCTGTAAGAGGCTTATATTTTACCTGACTTCAGACTTCCTGCACAAAGCTAAGTGAGATTTACCTAGCACAGTGTGGAACAGCTTATTTTAAGGTGGAAAAAGTCATTAGCTGTCTCCTGCTGAGACCTTGTATTGAGGAAACTAAATTATAAGCCACTGAAATTTAGCGTGAAGAAGAGGTAAATTACTGTTTATTATTTTACTGTTTCCTGCTTGGAGCGCTCAGGCTTGTTAGTTGAGCATGTTACATGACCTTTTTGAGGTGGTTGGGAATGGGGCAGGAATTGAATGGGAAGAAGAAACTTATTAGAACACTTAAATAAAACACTGGTTTCTCATTGCACAGATTGATAGGAAAACTGTGCACCCCAATCTGTTGAATCCTCTTGCTACGGCTGCCTGCTGGAGTGTCTGTGGGAGTCAAAAGCAAAATGTTGGCTTTGCTGCTTTATCTTGGGAAGTTTTTCGGGAATTCCCGCCAACCCTTGCAACTGAACATCCTTAGCAGAAGTATCTTGCAGGCAGTTTTAGACTCAGCAATACAAAATGCAAAGTATTTTAAGGTTTCTGAAAGGATGTCATCCCTGCCTGAGCAAATGAGATGTTCTGTGGAACCTCGGGAAATAGATCAGTACTCAGTTTTGAGGATGAGAGCCCACTATAATTAATGGTTCTTTGTTGTTTTTTACAAGCTCTATCTAGTTAAAAATGTTTCAGGGCTTTTGGGAATACTTTGTAGGAGTAGTTTCTGCAGATTTTATTAGGTTAAACATATATTTGTCCAGCACAACAGAAGTAGTTATATAGAAAAGGATGTTTAACAAAAGGACCCATGACTCTTGAAAAGTTTTCACCTAAGAAGGAGGATTTTTATTCATAGGAACTGGGGAGCTTGTTGATGTTAAATAGACTATGTCTTGACAGCTTTAGAAAACTTCACATTATTTTTCTTGTCTTGCGGAGGGCCGAAAGATGGGTGAGGGCCTACCTCTCGTCATGTCACTTTGTGAGAAGTAGGAGGAGTATGGCTGCAGTGTTTCGTATACCTCATCTGTCTGACGAAGCCTTTTTTTTACTTCTGAACTAACCTCTGGCCCACAAAAAGATACAGAATGTTATAGCCCATTTTAAAAAAATGAAAAGATGGAAAAGGTGGTAACTTCATGCCCTCCGGGGTACAGTGTCTTGCGCTGCAATGTGGGACTCTGATACTGTAAAGGTTGAGAGGGAAAATAAGACTAACCGAAACAATTTTCAGAATTTAAAAGACAGAAAGACATAGAAGCTCAGTCTCCGTTGATACGCTGATTATTTCAAGGTCAGGCTAGCAATCATGAATTGTTCTGCTGTCACTCGTTACGTTAATAATTCTATCTTTAAGAAAGGGTTCCTCACTCCTCTCCCAGCAGGATTCAAAATTCAGTTATTTATCCTCCAGAGCCTCTGCATTTGTTCTCATGGGGCTTCAGGGGGAGTGTGCAAGTCCTGTACTGCTTTTACAGAAGAACCTGATGCAAAGGAAGGGGATATCCTCCTTCTGTGGGGCTGAAAAGAGGTGGTTAGGAGGGGAGATCTATGAAGAGAACAGGAGGCTAAATTTGGGAACCTGTTTCCTGTTGGCAGCTATTGGAAACCAAGGTACAAATACAGATAGACCTGTAATTGAAAACCTATTTTTCAAATGATATTAAATTCAACTCTGTATATTTACTGTTAGGAGAATAGGGTAGAAATGCTTGTTGGTATTGCATATATTGAAATAAGACATACATATCAAGTTAGGAAAACAGCAAAGCATCATTTTTATGTTGAATTACCACTTTTTATTTAAATGGAAAACACTAGCGTATATTCAAAGGTTTTTTGCCAAGACTTTGTGCTTTGTACAGTAGTAAGAGACTATAACAAAGACATTGTAATACACAATAAATGTATTTTCATAAACTAAATTCTTGGCTTCTTTAACTGTAACCTTAATATGTACAATATACAATTACAATGCCTTATAAGCATTTCTTAACAAGGCATTTTTTTGAGCAGTCACTAAAAAGCAGTAATCGGTAATAAAAATGAGGGCATTAGCACTCAGACCACAGTAAAAGCATCATTGAAATGTAAGTTCTAAGGTACACTACTTTAAATTTGCCTCGTTACATGTGCAATTAGGGAATAAACAATAAAATAACCATAATATTTCTGCAATTTCTTATCCTAACTGCCTTTTTAAAGTTTAATTAATGTTAAAAAAAAAAAGCGGTGGGATAAGCCAATGTTTAACAAGCAGTACCATCCTTTAGAGTGATCAGTGATCACTGCCTGCTCGTGGTCCTGCAAGCTGCTGTTTGCTATGGCAGTAAAAAATGGGTTGCTGCACTCAGGTACTGTGTGTGGTTTATCCCCCTCACTCGGAGGAGGAACGTGCTTATGAAGTAGTGAGGGAGCGATCCTGCCCTCACCAAAGTAACAGCAGCGTTCCTGCTTCTCTGGGGGAACAGGAGCAGACCTCTAGAGTTAATGCTGCACATTTTGTTCTACTAAGATAAGATGTTAATTAAGATAGCAGTCACTGAAGGTCTGATTTTAATATATATACGCTGCTATTTGTGTGTAAATTTTGTAATCCATCATTTTGGTTTCATCTGGACACATACACTAGGTGTGGGTTTGGTACTAGCAAAAATCAGCAGGAAAATGTTATGGAGCCAGAGCTATTCTAGCAAGAATAAATGGTAAAAGTATCTTTCTTTTCTTTCATATCTGCTAACCCTCTTCCATATTCATTTGGAATACCATTGTAAATGTTCCATTGTAGATATCTTGATGTTATTTATTGCTGGTAACTAACATTTGAAGAGATATTAGGTATTAGGTAGACCAACCTGTTGACTGGGAGAGCTTGCCTTCCCAGCTGAAAGAATTGACCTGTCATCTAACTGGTGAGAGAGCTAGAAGGGGCTAGTTTGAGGAATAGGAGATGAGCTTCCACAAAATCTTGACCATCCTTCTGTGTACTGAGGATGTACTGAGGTTTCGTTTCCCTTAAATTCAGTAATTCCAAACTTCCAGCGTCATTCCCCACACTGACTGGAGAGGTCTGTCCATGGATGCAGAGCAATTACAAGTTAACTCCACTTCTGGGGTGTCCATTGTGTTCATGCGCGTGGGGTACAGACATCTCACTGCTTCATCTGACTTCCTAAGTTTGCTTTGTGCAAGAAGGTAATTGAGATACCTCATCTGCGATGTTAAACCAGAGCTCTTCAGGTGCATAGTACTGACCTGTCATTTGAAAAAAGCTGTGTTAGCTGGGGGCTGGTACCTCTGCTGGGACCACGCTTTACTGGTAGGCACATAATTTGAGGTTGAGGGCACAAAACGTAATCTCTTGAAAATGTTGTTTCTGATCCACAGCTCACTGTTTACCTAGATGAATACCTATGGTAAGGGTGCACTGCAGACTTTGAAGCTGAATTTTCTGAACTGATGCTAATGAAAAATAAGCTTCTAGTCAGATGTTACTTGATGAACCTCATCATTCAGTGTATTTAGGAGGCTTGAGGCCAAAGGGCGAGTTCCTTGTCAACAGGAAAAGTCTCTATTCTTCACTGGCATTTAATAAGTACAGGAAAGGAAAATCTGTATTTATTCACTCTGCACATACTGTGTTACTGGGATTTGCATTGGTTGAGAAGCATCTGGAAAAGAACAGGACAAGGATAACTGTGTGGCATCTAACAAGTGTTTTGAGGAGAAATCCACTTGGAAGTGGCTTTACCAGAAAATCATGAGCTATGAAGATTAATGAAAGTATGGCAGGAAATGAGATCGTTTTTTAACATGGTATTGTTAGTTAAGCAGTTGCTACTGAAATTTTGGGCCTACGTTATAGATTCATAAATACTGAAGATGAACCTTACAGATCACATCTACTAACTTTTTGCCAGTCTACAGGAAAAACAGACCTTGCAGCATTTAGTGTCTCCCACATCAAACTCTTGGGTATGTTACCTTGATAGCAACGTGAATGCATCAGCCTGTAGCTCATTTGTGCCCAGACTGTCTGGCACAATGTGGGTGAGGATCATATTATTGGGGTGATTGCCACTGCAGATGCTCTTTCTGCCCGTGTCCCGCTGTGCTGTGGCTGGGAGCAGCTGAGGAAAGTGTAGGAACCGTGCTGTGGTTTGGAACAGGAAGCAAATGACACTGTGTTAATTGGAACCGCAAAAAGGAATTTAAAGTGGAGGACAAATAATTGCCAAAGCTAAAACTGGGCCATAAGATGGTTAACGCTGCTGATAGAAAAGGCCAGTGGAAGATTGTAGAGTTGAAAATATTTGGAGAAATGTTCTCAGTATAATTAAAAAAGATGACCTAGGTACATTATTTTGAAGTGATGGAGAAACTTCGGTGGTTTCTTCGCAGATAACGAGGTAAATATATTTTTCCAGCTAGTCATGTTTCCGGGAGATTTTTATCTAGTAATTGTGTTTGTCTGCAGTGTACAGTTTGATGGCGAACTGATCCTGCTTAGCTTGTGATGTCTGTCAGGATCATGGTATTAGAAAGTGTGACTGACATGCTGATTTTTCAGGTATTACCTTCAGGAATCCCAGCACCATGAAACAAGGAAATAAGAGATATTAAACAGATGTGCAAGTTTGCAAATACAGTGTGAATGCCAGCTTGAGAGTTTCAAGCAGCTGTGCTGTGAGGATATTGTGAGATATTTTCCTGTAGCTTGGTTAAGTATCCAGATACATCTAAATCTTCATGAACTAACGTATTAAGCCTCCTTCCTAACCCCTGAAGTATGGAATAAGGGCAGTGAAGAAGGGGCGATTAAAGTAGAGACAAAAATACCTACTTGTCACAGAAAGGGTTCAGTCATTTTGTTTCTTTGCTAAAGGGAGGGGAAGGATGTAAGCTCAGGTACTAACTTTAAATTAGCTTAACTTGCTGATGCCTTAAGACTGGGGATTAGTGAATTTAATTATGGGAACCAGGAAGCACATTAAGATAACGTTGGGCCTTAAACTAAAACCCACAAAGCAATGAAATTAAAGTTTGTGGTTTGTGTTCCATCTTTATAATGTCCTATTCTTATTTCACTGCCTCACAGGAGGACCTTCCTGCTCCACTTGCCTCTTGGCATATGCTTTCAGGTACTTTCCCTCCTCCCCCCCCAACAAATGAGTGACCTTTATGAGCTTTTCATGATGTAGGGAATGGTCTGCTTGATTGTCGCAATTGTACATGGACTAAAATCTGGTTTACCCAGTAATGACACAGCTAGCATGGTCAGGTCATCTTGTCGTTCTGCTTCGCGCTGTTACAGTCCAAGTCACTCTTCAGCTTCTCGGACGTGATTGCAAAGCACCGACGTTAGTCAGATTGCAAGGGCTCCAGCAAAGAATATTTGATGCTCTGGTGAAGACAGGTTGTTATTAGTATCATGCTGATACAATGTGTGAAGAAAATCTGATTTTATTCCTGCTTTGCTTTTATCTTCCTGTTCATCCTGGTCTACTATTAATTATTGGGTTTTGTATCTGGACTTTGTATTTACTTTTCACTTTTTAAGAGAGAGGCTGAAGATTAAACCCGTTTAAGACCACTTTTATGAAGAGTCCTAATTCTTAGTCTATTTGCTGACGAATTACATAATATTGACCTTTCTCTTGCCTACGCGGGATGATGATTTTTCTTTCACTTGCTGGTGTTGGAAGTTGCACACCCCTTACCAAGCATTTTTAACTTAAAAGTGATGTGTTTTTTGGTGGAAAAAGGAAACCAATTTACTTGCCTTGGGTTGTGTCATCCTTTCCTGGGCTTTCTGCTACTTAGTGTGATTTTCGTGGTATTGACAATTTGTCTTTTACCTGATGAAAATGCAATAGCCTTTAAAAAAGACTGTAGTTTAGAAGTACTGTGCTGTCCTGCTTCAAACCAAAGGAGCTGGGAATGTTACATCTGTGAATCTGGAAAGGTTTTGAGGGAAAGAAAAGGTCTGAGCCCCCTTCAAAGCTTAAAGAGCTTGAGTGTCAGAGAAATCTACAACTGCATTTATCGATAAGATAAATGCTTGAGACATACTGAGGGGAAAAAGTATGCACAGCCTTTTAAGTGTTGGCACCATACTGAGGAAGCGAGCAAATCTCAGGACTTCTTGTGTTTATCTTCATTATTAGTTATTAGTCCTTAAGCACTTCCATGAAGCTTTCACAATTCCCATTATTTCACAATTTCCCAGTATTCCGCAAGAAGTTAAGAGATGAAAGAAACCACTGCTCAGGTTTGAACCTTTGTATTTGAATCACATGGCCCAAAACACATTTTGGGGAGGGGGAGGTAGAGAAAAAGCCTAAAACTACTCTTTACAGTAATTTGTGCATTATGGTCATCTCAGTTTCAATAGAGAAGACATGTATGTAACTAAGTAAATGACAAATACAGTTACTTACACCACTAGTAAATCAGCAGCATCATAAAGATAACTCTGAGTTCATTCTATTAAATTATATTAAAAATACAGGGAATAACAGACTGAAACTCAGAAAATAATGCTGCTTCTTTCTGCAAACCTTGTCTTGTTTTGTGGCTCTATTTGATGAATAGCAGCACTCTTACCCATGCTGTAGTCTCAGCTTTATGTCAGTATATATATTCCTTCTTTCATGGATCATTGGAAGATAATTCTGTTATCTTCTATTGAACCATTATAAATAAAATGTGAGATTTTTTTTCTGGTGCTGCTAAGTCCAGTATCCAGCTGCTAGGTGCCTTGGCGTCTTATTCTTTGTTCCTGTGATTGTTTATTTCCCTGTCGGTTTCAATCATTAATCCTGACCCTATTTTTCACAAAGTAAAAATAATTGTTTAAAATGTGTACTTAATAGTGGTTTTTTCTTATGTCTTCCATGCCCCTTCTAAAAACGTGATTTAGAAAGAAAACAGACAGTCGTCCTGCAGCTCCTCTGAGTTCAGTGTACGTAGTATGTTTTCTTTAAACCCACGCAAGCGTTTCGTACCTGGGATGACAAAACAGCACCATTTTGCAGGTACCCAGCAGGTCCCTTCTGGAGAGACAGCTGGATATACAAACCATCTTCTTGGGTTTGACAGATGTGAAATTTATAGTTTGGGATAACAGATCTTTAGACTGACTTGGGAATTCAAAAGATTTTACCTATATTATGTGCTGTCCTTCAGTTTTCTTGATCACACAGCAGTATCTATACAAACAGTTGTAGCAAGGTGTCAGTATGCCCTCAGAAGGAAAGAATTTGCCTGTTCCCTAATGAAGTAAACAGACATGGAGTTGAGGGGCCTGTAAGTCTTACAAGCCTTCTGGTTGAGTTGTGACATTAGAAATTAGAGAGTTAAGTTAACACGTGGGACAGTCCCACCTTCTGGTAATGGGAAATGTTATGTTACCTTGACATGTGACTTTTGAGTTGTTACAGGATCTTAAAACTGGTTCAGAGCCAATATTGGTCTCTCTAGTCTTCCAGAGATGCATTATTTTAAGATGTTCTTTCTCCATGTTGTTTGCTAAAGTCTTCTCCTTTTTATTCTCTGCTTGGTATCCATCTGTTCTTCTATCTGTCCGTTTTGGAGAACTTTGTATTCCAATAAACATTTTATTGCCTTTCTGGTTGGCGTCGTCTTAAGGACCTCGTGGTCACTACATGTATGCAACTTTATTCTCTTGGTATGCAAATTTATTCTCTACTTTAACTGCGTATTTCAGGGTAATTGTCTTGGGTTTTGTTTTATTTTGTTCCAGATAATTAAAAAGTGTAGAATAGCTTAGTAGTTAAGGTTGTTGTGACAAAAACACTCGGGTCATTCAAAAAACTAATTAGTCGTCCTGGCAGGGAGTATGGTATAGTGAATGGATTGTCCCATGCTGGGCCAAATGGGTTTCATTCTTCCTGGAAGCACTCCTGTTTTTCACTCTGAGTATTAAGCAATGCAGTTAGAGACAGAGGTTTCTGTGTTTCAAGCTTGTTTTGAGATGGTCGTGTTTCTGGGACAGTGCAGTTTGAGAATGACCAGGTACTTAATGCAGTGTACGCTAGAAAGCAGTAAAAGTAACTTTTCCTGAAAATAGTGTATACAGCATCTCACCTCATGAAAAAATTTTATTCCCTAATTAAAAACACAAAAATGAACATTCAAAGCTTAATTTCGTATGCTTTAAATCACTATATTTTTAACATTCAAACGTGCTAATGACATAACAAATGGCTAAGAGCAGTTCTGGTGTACAGGCTGTTTACAGATACCTGGTCTCCATCAACACAGTTGCTCATGCTCTTCCTCACTGGTATATTCACGTCCTGTTGTCTGAGTTCCTGTTGGGATCTTTTTGAGTCTTGAGTGTTGCCATTTTCAATGTTTGGATGAGTTGGTGTCTCATTTTGACGCTATAGGCGTTCCCTTGTCACTGCCATGATGGGCATTTCAGAATTTTATTGTTAGCTGTATGTCTTGTAAGTCTGCTAGTTAAAAGCCTGGAAAAGTGAGTCTATTTTAACGTCATGTAATTGCAGAGAAAATGGAAAATTATTTGAGATTCTCCTTATTCAGCACCCTCTTCAAAAGCAGTCCTTGTAATAACAGGAATTTGCTTACTGAATGTACAAGAACATACGTTGCACGTGATCATCCATCGGATTCCTCTGTCATAATGAGGCAGCCTACGATGTCAGGCACATTTTCTCTTGCTTTCTTGTAATTAGAGGTGCAGTGTCACATACAGAGGAGATGCACCGTCTCTCTGGAGCAAGCTTCACTGGTGCTGGCTCCTTTCCCTGCTTCCCTGCCCCAGCCAGCCTGTCACTGGTGTTCCTCTGCAGCACAGCCATCAGCTCCAGCTCAGGCTAACACTGAGAGACGTAGGTGATCCTGGGCTGTGTGCTACCTAAAGCGGTGTTCCTGATTGGAACATCTAGCTTGCAGTGTTGGAGGCCAGTGGCTCAGGGGTTTGAACACTGTCTGGGTGCAGGTGGTAGGGCTCTACTTCTGAGTCCAACAATAAATACTGACTGACCTTGCCAAGCCTGCTGAATTGCTTGTCTGTATTCATATGGCGTTTGCATGCATACTAAGTTTATTTATGAAAAATCCTTGAATTCCAAAGGTACTGTTCACAGTAATTGCACTTTAAGAAGAAAAAAAGATATTGCGGTCTTGTTATTTACAGTGCTCTCTGCACAGCATCTTTTGTAACAAATAAACAAAGCTCAACCACTTATGTTAATCCTTAGCAATGCTTTTTCCAGTTACTTTTTTTTTTTGAAGGTGTTACTCTTGGTCCTTGGTCTCCACAGACTTTTAAATCTGTGAAAAGTTCTGTATAAATTTATTAAAGGCAAGGATGATTAGAGATAGAAGATGGTGACATTTTTAACAAGGGACTTTTTAATGCAAAAAACCCCTGATAGTAAAGCTTTTGGGCAGAGGAGAAAAAAATACCACTGATCAATGAATCACTTGTTTCTCTGCCACTTCTCTGTGAGTAAGATGAGTTGCCCAACTCTTCCTGTCCTATTTTTTTATTTGGGATCACTGACCTAATGACTGTTAGACTTTTACATGATCCTGTTTTAAAATAACCAAGGGATAAGCCATTTCTCTTTTGGGGTCATAAATTGCTGAAAAGAGCAAGTCACAGAGCAAGGTGAAGCACTGGCAGCAGCGTACTGAGGTGGGAAGAGCAAGCAATGGCTGTTTGGTATTATAAATAACTTCTGTACTTGACCTTCTGTTTATTGCATTGTAAAACAATTTAGAAATACCTGACTAAATAAAAGAGAATAATAGTATCAATGATGGGACAGTGCAATGTGCAATACAGTCAAGCAGTCTTAAAGAGACAAGATGAAGCTATTTGAAGTGCAGGACACTTTTTGTAGGTTTTTGAGTGGAAAGATTTCAGTGCAACAAGTCACAATTTTGTGATGATCTTTTGAGCTGATATGAAAAGTAATGTGGCACTGATTTAGCCGTGTGTATGCCAGCTGTGATATAACTCGTTTGCAGTACTTGTTACTTGTTTCATTTATTAAAAATTTACTTGGTATTTATTGAAACATGTAGTAGTGCTAGGCATTTTTTGAAATTCACTATGAACAGCCAAAAATTTGTCACAATTCTTTGTGATTAGCAATTGGTCCTGTATTACTCTTTTGTTTTCACTTTCTCATTTGACTAATCTTGTTTGTTAAAAATCCAGTAATGTGTGTCTGGTTTGTGAAACCATCTGCAGTAGTTCCTTGGCTGTATTTAGTGCTCCATCCAAACACATCTCCTACTCTTTATTCTAGAGGTATTGATGAGCCCTGTGTTGCTGTCCTCAATATTTTATTGGGGCAAGATAGTAAATATGCCAGAAATACTCTTTATTCTGTGGCGGTTGTAAGTTCTGGCAAGTGCTTTTCAGCTGGGAAAAGGTGAAGAGGTAATATCTTTCCCTTTTCCAGCAGGCCAGTGGCTGTATCATTTATCCATCATGTAGGCGCTGGGATCGACCTTTTCCTCTGGCAGAGCAGGTCTAAGTGGTTAGTGCTTGCAGGAGGGGTAACTCCCAGGCTGCTGGGCTGCCTGGACAGGTGAGGCTACTGTGCTGCTGAAACTGTTGTACTTGGTGTGAAGCCCCACGTTCCTGGAGCAGGACTGAAGCTGCCCCATAGGTGTTACCAAATCATCTGTGTCTGCCTTTGATGCTCGGAAGTGTTTTACAAAAAGTGAAGCAGCGCAGATGCAAGAGTAGAAAACCTTCCGTTTTAGGTGAAAAGTGGTGGCTCTAGCAGAGGAGGAACATTTTTCACACTTCAGGTGAATGTCTTGACCATTGGGCTGTTAGATAAGAGACTGGTAGTACCATTTCCTGCATTTCAAGATGGATCTCTTCATTCCCTTTTCATTATTTAAAACAAAACACCCAAAACCAACCAAAGAAACCCCACCCCACCACTGGGCTCTTGTTTTGTGCTGGCAAGTGGAAAATGGCTTTGAATGTGCCTTTTTTGGTGGTATCTAAACAGCTGTCCTTAGCGGTTCACAGCAGTCCCACTTGGTACTTTCAGCTGTCCATGCTCAGGGTATTTCCCTGGATTTCTCTCTGGATATTGAAATGCCTGAGTTAGCCATTGTTGATGGCTGATAGCTAATTTCAAATCATATTTACAGCAAATTTTAGCTTTCCAGTAAAATACAAAGTTTGAAAGAAGGGATCTAAGTGTGACAAGGTAGTGGGTTAAGGTAAGTTGGACTGGGACACTTGTGCTGTCTCCCACTGGAGATTTAAAATTCTCTCTTGTGGCAGCAAATTTGGCAGCTGTGGCTGCTTAACCTTGGGTCTGTTTGCCTGCTTCTGCGGTGGATTTGGTAGGGAACATCCTGTGCATCAGAAATCTTTCAAAATTGCTTTCTTAAATTAGACTTACCATGCACGTCTCTTCTAGTATGGCCTGTTCTAGAGCAGATCTTCCAGCGTTCCTTTTTTCCTGTATAAACTCTGTGCTTTCAGGCATAGGAAGTTGTTCTGGTTTTGCCTCATATGTGAGGCTTAAGGCTGACTTCTGACAATTTCGTACCAGTTGCATTTATCCTGTCCCGCTAAATGCACTTCCATGATTTCCTGACTGTTGGCAGCGCTCACTGTTCAATCTTGATGCAGGTGGGAGATCTCCTCTGCCGATGTCAAAGCACAGGCTCGTCCAGCACAACAGCGAGGCTCCCGCAGCGGTCAGCTTGGATGCCTAAGGAATTCAGAACAGGGCAGGTGCCTTCGGCTGTTTCCTCAACGCATCCTCCCAGCCTTCAGCAGCTTGTAGCTTCCCATCATCCTGAGACAGACGCACTCCTAGGAGGCAAGGTGGGTAGCTGCTTGTCCTCTCCAGTGGCAGCAAAATAAACTGCTTATACCAGGTGGACAGAAAACCTAGATTTTCCCACTGCAACAACATCATCTGCATAGCATACTGTACCTCCATTGTCCTTTCCCTGGATGGCAGTTTACTGATAATACATTGCTAAGCCTTTTTTCTTTAGTTTAAGATGGTTATTTATTGATCTGCTTTTGGCAGTTGGTAAAATGCCAACTCTTAGTATTAGCTACTGGCCTCGTTTTATTTAAACCTTATAAAATTTTATTGTTTCTCTTCAATGCTGAGAATGTGTAAATGTAGAATGGTTTAGAAGAAGGCTTTTGATATCTTTCTGCCTTAACCCTTAAAACTCTCATTGTGCAGACTTCAAAAAGGGCACATGAAAGATTCCCTCACCCATCCTTCTTACAGCATTTGAAAAGGAAACGTCTTAAGGCCAGTGGCCTGTCTGTAACAGTGCTGGGAGGGAGGGAGGCAGGCAGGGGAGAAGAGCCATGATGACATTCAGAATTCCTGTAGATGTAAGCATAGATTAATAATAAACAAGTAACAGCTCAAACACAATTCTTAGCCAACTCTTGTTCTTAAAGTATTGCAACAAAACATAGTATTGTACCTCCTTAGAAAGTAGAATATAAAGTTTTTTTCTTCTGAATATCTGGATACTAATTGATCTTGTGAAGAGAAAGATGCAGGAGAACATCTGGCCTGGGGATTGTTTTCCTACCGCAGAAGTGTTGGAGAGTGCTATAGGGTTTCTTGTACCAACTGGAGAAATGGAGACAGATGTGGCGAGAATCGCAGAACCTATTAACAATCAATCTTCCTGTGTTATTAATAGGCAGTTGCCACATGCAGGTGTCTGTGTATTGATAAAAGGAACATGTACAGAATGTTTTAATAAAATATGCTGACCCTTATTACTCTAAACAGGTTTGTTTATAGGAGTCTCTTGGAAGAATTTCAGGAGTGCCACTTTTCAAGGCTGATGCATGACTCAGCAGTTCTTATAGATGAGAACTTTGAGAATATTTTGCAGTTAGTTAAATACGTTGTCATTTTAAGTTGTCCAGCTAGTCTGTGTCTGTTTTCCTGGTATTTAATCTGCATTATCGTTATCATTAATTTGTCATTTAAATTTTTATTGTCTCCTTGTTATCCAGTTAGATTGATCCCTATTCTGGTGAGAATGCTCCTAGCAGAGCTACATAAAATTTATGCTGTTGTAGCCTAGACATATTGCTGAAGACTTCTCCCTATTTAGCTGAAGACTTCTCCCTTCTTCTTATTGAAGAAACTAAACATTTATAATTTTAAGACCAGAGGAAGCAGTCATGGTAATGGTGTCTGACCTTCTGTGTCACAAAAGCCATTACCTTTTACTGGGTGAAATAATTGCTTTGCTTGTGTTCTGTTAGAATACTGCCATATTATATGGATGACAAATTATTAGTGAAGAAATGGAAAATAAAGGGCTTGAAAACAGTTATATAATGTAAGCTGCTATTCATTATTTAAACTTTGGTTTTGAGTTTTCTGTAATTATATATGGAATAGTTGACTTCCATAATCCCAAATTGGGTAATAAATGGTTAATCAGTTGGCAAGAGCATAAACTATGGGAAACAAAAGTGGGTTGCGACAATGTTGAGAGGAAACAAAGTACTCGGATTTCCTGGTATTTGTGATAGTGATTGACAACTTTTTGTATCCAGTTGTAAGTTTGTGGTGTCAGTTTAACTTAGCTGGTTTTGTTTAGCTCCGTGTAGATAACTGAGGAAGACCTGGTTGCAGTATCCAGCAGGTTCAGAAATTTTATATAATGTGGGTCCTCCCAAAGAGTTAAAGAACTTAATAGAATACACTCATCCATATCCTTTCCGCACTTGCAATAGAGAAAATCATCTAGCTAGTATTTGCGGTGAGTTGCTTATGCAATTAAAATTCCAGTCTAACTCAGCTTCCATGTATGAAAGATCATAGTAAACCAGCTCTGTGCCCGTTCCTCTGTCTTGTGATGCTTCATATTTCTCTTGGTGAAGTTAACTGTAGATTTCATTTGGGCTTGAATGCTGAAGAATGCCACCGCTTTGATAGCATGTAACAGCCTTAGAAGCAGATTGTGAAAGCAGGGGGTTTTCAGCTTTATTTTTGTTTTAATTTTGCTAGGCATTTCACTTGTCTCTAAACCCTGCAGTACTGCAAAAATGCCACTGTAATTCTTTGTGTAGAAAATACTGGCACCAGATCCAACATTAGCCTTTTCATTACTCACCTTTTATGGTAATAATCAGAGAGACCCAGAGAAAAGGGGTTGTATAACGTACAGTAGCAGATTTTAACTGGTTCTAAACAGATGGAAGCAGGAAATGAGAAATAGTGACAAACATTACATGCCTTGTATTCTTCGTAATAAATTCATCTGAATGCTGAGTTGCTGTGTGTATGTGCAAAATCAGTCCTCATCTAATTTTAGGAGCACAATTTGTTTTATGTTTGGCATCTAAATAGCCTTTGGCTTGTCCCCTGTGGCAGCAGTGATATAATATATTTTAATAGAGCTCTTTTTGCTTTTGTGTACTTCTTTGCAGCAATTAAGTGTTTTAATTTCTTATCTCCTAAGGATTTGTTTCCGTTTTTAGTTCTCTCTTGTCTAATCCATGCTTCTTTGCTGCAAATGTTATCACTGCTATTCATAGGCAAGAAAGGAGTTTCACCAGCGCCACGATAGAAAGGGTGAAAGATCAAACTACTTCATTCAGTCTTGTGTCTTGTCACACCAGTATCAGGTGAAACACAAGTATTATGACAATACTGCAGGGTATCCAGGAGTCACAGCCCTGAAGTTTGGTTTGATTCCCAAGGCTGTAACACAAGGACCTACAAAACTCTTGTGGCTTCCAGAACTACTTCTTAGAGATATAACAATTGAAATTCAGTAATGCTCATCATGGTCAAGAGTAAAGTACTCTCATTCTGTATATTACAGGCAGAAAAATATTAGAATTGGAAAGAAAAGTCATGGCCACAGAAGAATACCAAAAATAACATGAATTAAAGGTAGTGTCTGTTGCCAGCTGTACATAATTATTTCAAAGCAGTATTTGCCCAAATTCATCTAATTAGACAAAGCAGCCCGTCTGAGTTGTGACCCACCAGAATTGGCATGGATGGTTATTTTAGGCAAATTAAGGAAGTCTGACAGTAAGGCAGTAACAGAACGCAGATCTGAGTAGGGATGAAGACACTTGTTGAAATAAGTTGTACTATCTGACATTGCTAACGTAGTCCTAAAGGATTTTCACACAAGACACTTTTCATTCAGTCAGTTAACCATTTCTGAAGAACGCAGCAATGAGGAAGAGGGTATGTTGACTCCAGCAAATGAGGAGGTCTGGAGGCACCAGCCTGGAGGACTCTGCGGGTGGAATTACCCACATGGAGCTTCTCAGCTGCTGCCTCAGCTAAGCAGCTCCCGCAAAAGATCGTGTTTAAAGTTGACAGAAGGAAAAGAAATGGCCAAGGCATACACAAGGTATCCCACTCTAATCCCAGGGGCCTTGTACTGATGGGGCATCTCTACAAATGTACGTTCTCTGACTTCTTTAAAAGACCTCAGGTGGATCTAAACCATGAATTGAGGCACGTTCAGTGTTCGGGTTCAGGCCTCGCGTTGTGAAGAAGTCAGTGGTTTGATGTGCCAAGGTATTTTGAATGTCGGAGTGGGTGTGCTCTGCTGTCTGCAGAGTGCAAGAGCATGGATGTGTAGCAGGAAATTTGGGTGATAAAACAGCACAGTTTATTCAGAATCAGTTAATTCTACATTTTGTTGGTACAAAGTGAAGAATATTGCAGAACGGGACCATGTATTCATACAAATAAGATCTTAAATTATTTGTCTCCTTATGCCACCTGTTCTAGCAGCTAAAAATAATATAGAATTTTATGTTGTATTATTACTTGAAAATGGAAACAAATGAAACAAAGCTGCGTAGCAGTCATTTTCATTCTGTGCTATCCATTCCCGTGTCGGGTCTCTATTAGTCATGATCAGTGGCGGTGCAGGCAGGGCTGCTGCTTCTTATGCTTGTGGGCAAACGTTTGCATTGCAGCTCATTGATTCTGGGAAATCATAATAGAACTGAGACTGTGCTTACCCCTATGACTATTTGCTTACCTTAAGTTTGCAGAGACTGATTGAATCTGAAGGTAAACAGCATAATATTTCCATTAGAAGTATTGGATTCATAAATCTGCAGTCCATCCCTCTCTTAAAACTTCATATTCTGTAAAGAAAAGATTGTAGATGGGGTAACTAAAATGTGGAACAACTTGCTTGATCATCCCTTCCACTGATTTTTCCTAGCACTGAATTATCCTTTCTTACAGTAGTGTATGTGCCTCCCACTTATCAACTTGGGGATATTACCGTTAAGGTGCAGAACTACTGTCAGAATAATTTTTGATAGAAATAAGACATTTACTCTTCTTTACAAAAATCAAAGTAGTTCCTTGCACCTGGGGGTTATTGGAGGTTTTCAATGTGGATTTAATTACAAATATGGCAATTCTCATGTCACTTGCTGACTTGCTGTTACATTCTTGACTCAGCGTATTGGCAGCTGATGTCTGTTTTACTGGGTGCAAAGTTATTTAAAGGTCGACGTTAGCATATCGGGGAAAAAACCTCAAACATACAACTGTGTATAATTGCTGAGTACTGAAGCATAACGTTTTACAAAGCCGTGTCACTGAGTGTCTTGTCTGTTAACAGTAGTTAGATACAACCTGACCAGAAGTTGAACTTACCTTACAGCTGGGATTGTTGATTGTAAAAGTCAGCAATTAATTCATGTAGAACAGAGCACTGTGAGAAGAAAGAGATTAGGAAACAGTTTTATGTGAGATGCTGAAGTCAGGTCACACTTTCAGGCAAACGGCTTGTGGGGGAGCTGTAAGAACCGCCAGGTCGGTTTAGAAATATGCAGGCTGGTGTAGAATAAGGTTTGAATTGCTGTACTGGCTTTTATATGTAGAAAGAACAATAAACCTGAAGTATTTAGAGAAGAAAGTGGCAAGAAGCTTTATTATTCCACCTTCTGAAAGGGAACTAGACCAACAGTCTTCAAAAATGATGACTTTAATAATGTATCTAGTTTTGTAGTTATTAATGCTATAATTATTCATGGTGTGAATTATTTTCTTTTAGGTGGGTCCAAGATGAAGGACTGATTGTGTACGAATATTTTGAAATTAGTGCAGTGAGAGTACATGCTCTAAGAGAAGTTAGAAATGTTTCTTGGTTATCTAACATTCTTCAGTTAATGCAGTGCAGTGCTAGGTATGAACCGTGCCATTCTTCTATTAAAAATGCAATATGCTGAACATCATTTTTGTACCTTCTTAAATCATTGCAGTATCTTGGCAGTGTTTGTACTGGATTCTGTGTAACACTAGAGAATTATCAATGCTGTATGAATACTTAATAATAATAGTGCTCCTTCTTGTACCTGTTTGGTGTCTTGGTCTGAGAAGGTCCCTTGGAAAATAAGACAAGTCCAATGCTAATACTTCTTGGAAATATTAATGCATTTGTTCTTTTAGGCTATGCTTTTATTGCCCCATGTTAATATGATGAAATAGAAGTTTTCTGTTGTCTATTTTAGAGACAATCTTGTTTAGAAGACCTGTAGCTGAGAAGTCTTCTGCATAATTGATAAAGGAACAGATTTGTCTGATGTTCCACTCAAAGACTGCGTGCCTGCAAGAGACAGAAGTTTGGAAGGATAAAAATTAGAGGACTTCTAATTCTCTAAAGTTTCTAAAGAAGTAGATTTGAAAGCAAAGTTTTAACTGCAATAATACAAGCAGCAAAAGGAGCTGAGTCAGTAGGTGGGCCGACATGAAAAGAATTTGTCTTAGCTTTCCAAGCTCACCAACTTTGAATTAGTACTTTCACGTCTCTGACCTGTAGGCCGTTTGTTGCATCTAGCTCTAGGTCTTGTAGTCCTTACTACTGCAGGTAGGTGGTACCCATCAGTTTCATGCAGTCATGTAGATGAGGATATTCCATTTAACGTGCCTCGTGTTGGACTCAGGTGCTTGAAAAACCTTGACCTCTAGCTCTAGCAGTGTAAAAGCCGCTGTACACAAGCAAGTAATGAGAGCAGTGTTTTTGTGAGCAGTGGCTCAGGAAAGCAAAGGCAAGCTCTCCTTTCTCAGCCTGCTGCCTCCTGTTTCAGATCAGGATCAGGTGTTGTGTGTGTTCTGCAGGACCCGTGTGCCCCCGACCTTGCAGGTGCTCGGTGGCATGTCAGGTTACCCCAGTCAATAGCCCTTGCCCGTTACATGGCCTCATAATGGGAGGAAGAGTGGTCTCGGGAGATTGCTAATGGTAGAAGGTTTTCCATCTCATGGTCTGTCTTTCAAATTTAACACCTGTTTTGGTGATTGAAAAGTTGTCAACATTGTGGGAACCTTTTGTACTGCCTGCTCTTGTCCTGCCTGATCCAGCAAAATAGAAACTTGCTTTGTACCAGTTCACTAGAGAACAGCAGAGCACACCTCATGCTTCTTTTCCTCTAAGAAAAATGCAACCCAATAATCTCCTTCATATTTTGGAAAGGTGGAGCTTTTTCTGTAGCAAAATTCTGTGTATAAGCTGCATTAAAAACAATATATTGCTTTAAAATACAATCCTTCAAATCTCTAAGAAGGTATTCAACACTGCAGCCTTAGTTTCTCTCTCGTCAGATTATGTTAGATTTTCTGGCATCTGTTGCCTAAGCATTCAGAGTGAATCACTTTCATCTTGTTCTGGGCACACAGCGTGCACGTACGTGCTGCCGCTACCTCCTGCACAGCGAATGAGGAATAAGAAGGTCAGTTTAGGAAATGGAGTTTTTCAGAAGTAAGTGTGCACTTCTGTTGAAAATATTCCACTTAGGTGGAAATATTGTTTGGGTGGGTTTGTTTTTTTTTTTCCCCTTTCCCCCCCCTTGTTGAAATAAGATAGCTCATCAAAATCCAGTGTATGCTATAGGAAGTATCTGGTTAAGTTAATTTCTTAAGTCAAAGGTTGATGCATATAAAAATTCTCAAATGTCTTATTTTCACATATTTTAACTTTTCCAGTCTGAAAGGGACCTTTTGTTCAAGGTTTAAGCTAACTATAATACAGATATTTTGGAAGTGTATCATGGGAATGAACCATTTTGACTCATTTTCATACCTGTTTTCCTTTGGTTTTAATT